>VKOC01016649.1:0-118406 GCA_009364415.1 Spea multiplicata | reverse complement strand
AACAGCAATCACACTCCTATCAAGCCAAGACAGCGAGTACATGCTGGAACCTGGGGATGATAGGAGTGTGAGTACAGCCTCCCTATGCCATGCCTTACACATCCATGCTATCATACACACACTCATTCACAAACATTTAAATACTCATTCATTCCATTAAGCACACATACTTCACACATTAATCACAAAAAACCTTCCCCACCCCCTTACCTGAACTGCAGATCTCTCACTCGAAGACTTCTGCAGGGGCCCAGCTGTGCGAGCAACTTCTCTGGCCCCGCCCCCAGAGGAAGGAGGGGGGAGGCAGAATTATGTGACTCTCTGCTAGCTTCCTGTTCTCCTGCTGCAGAAGAGACGCTGCTCGCGACCAAAGCCCGGTAAGCAGCATGGCCCCAGCAGACATTTTTTTGAGGTCTGAATGGAAGACAACCTCGATTATAAGACGAGGGGTATTTTTCAGAGCATTTGCTCTGAAAAAAACCTCGTCTTATAATCGAGCAAATACGGTTCTTTGTTCCGTGTGTATATTTTATATGCATCCTCATAGGTCGTATTGTATCGTAGTTGCTTGCAACAATTTATAAAAAGTCCGATACAGTAAAAATCAATTTGGAGCATATTCAGTGGTAATAAAAAATGCATAAAACAGATATATCAATTTGGAGCATATCAAACGCTAATCCAAAAGGCATAAAATCAGGTGTAAATTTATAGATCCATAATTATGCATAATAAGACATATACAAAAATAAATATCTAGATTATACAATAAATACATACTTAATATATAATAAATCAATAAATATACACAGAACTTGTTCTTCACTCTAAATGCATAATACATAAATAAATATATATATATATAATATTATAATTTAAATATTAAGTTGGTGAGAATGTTCACCCTAAAGAAAGAGAACAAGTTGTCCTCAAGTTCAAAAAGTTATTCTCAAAAGGTAATCAATCTAAAAAGTTAAATAAAAGTCAAAATCTTGGTTCAAGCCTTTTGGATTTAGGGTTTTAAGATCAAATACCCATCTCATTTCTGCCTGCCCTATTTTTCTCACATAAACACTGATCTCTACTGATTTTCTGAATTTCTATAAATGTAAGACATTTTGGGTCACTATTATGGCATTTTAAGAAGTGTAATGGTACAGAGTGATTGACCTTCCCAATTTTTATCGCTCTAACATGTTCGTCCAACCTCTTATGGAGTGGACGAATAGTCTTACCGATATACTGAAAACCACAAGGGCATTGTAGTAAATAAATGACTCCTCCAGTGTGGCATGTTATCAAATGTCTAATATCATAGTGTCTTCCTGTGATATTAGACTTTAAACCTGTGACTGCGTCACTACTTCTGGAGCCTGTGTCGTGGCATGTAGTACAGTAACCACATTTAAAAAAACCACCTTTTTGGTTATTCAGAAAGTGTTTATTATAATTATCTTTTTGTGAACGAGTATAGCTAGAGGTCAAATCACAACCCAAATTGGGTGCCCCTCTAAAGGTAATTTTGGGGTTTGTCAGAAGTAATTATCCTTCAATAAAAGAGGCCAATGACGATTTATTATTTTCCACTTTTGGTTGTAGTAGATCTTTTTGTTCCATTCTAGATATTTCTTCTAAAGTTTTGTCTAATAGGTTTTGTGGATATCCCTTTTGTAGAAAATCATTTCTAATTTTATTGGCCTGTTGTTTTAAAATGTCTTTATTTGTACAATTACGTCTGACCCTTATTAATTCTCCCTTTGGAATACCTGCCAACCAAGGGCTGTAATGCCCACTATTGAATAGAACATAACTGTTCACATCTACTTGTTTAAAATGAGTTCTGGTGCAAAGTTGTGAATTGTTTATATAAATTATTGAGAGCTTTTGTTCAATAGTTAAGCTAATATCCCAATCATTATTATTTAAATGAGAAAAAAATTAATTAAGATCTACCGTAGTGCCTGACGAAATAAAAAAACATATCATCTATGTAACGGCGATAGGCAATCGGCTTCGTCTCCCAGCCATGCAACGGAAAAATGAAATGTTCCTCCCAATATGCCATAAATTCGCATAGCTGGGGGCGAAGCGAGTGCCCATCGTCGTTCCATGCTGTTGTAGAAAAAAATTATCCTCAAACACAAAATAATTATTCTGTCGTATCCATTTAATTGCCAGAATAATGAAATGTCCTTGTATTTTAGGAATAGAGGTCTCTAGATTTAGAATTGATCGAGGCATTCCAGCGACACCATTGAAGTTTAGGAGGTGATCGTTGATCGCCTCCTAAACTCTTTTAAAACGGGCGTCCCCAGCCATACAATGTATGGTGGATGTTGACGCCCCAGGGAGGGGCCAAACATGGCCCCTAATGCCGATTGTGGTGTTGCTGTAATGCCTCGACCTTGTTTGGGTGCAGAAAGCGAACGTAGATCGCTTTCTGCACCCGTTTAAAGTCATGACGGTCCTGGCACGTCAATTGTCGTTAACCCTTCGTTTTCGGGTGACGTGTCCGGACCGTGAATTGTCATTAAGGGGTTAAACAAGTAGATGTGAACAGTTATGTTCTATTCAATAGTGGGCATTACAGCCCTTGGCTATATAAAATACACACAGGGAACAAAGTATTTAAGGGGGGTGGAGAGAGCTAGTCGACACGCCACTGAGGAAGCCTGATTGGGCGAAACGCATCTGCGTGTCGACGTCATCACGTTGTATCCGGAAGCCGCTCGGTTGGAGAAAATCAGAGAGACTCTGATACTCGAGAGACAGACTTTCAATGTGAGCATACTGCACTTTATTTTAAACATTTAAACTTTCGTATACCTTACCTTTTGCCTCTCCATTCGCATCCTTCTTATCGTTACATTACCGTGTGGACGGATGACCATTTGGGATAGAGATTAAGAGGGAAACTCCCAAAGCAACTCGATAGGTGAAAACAGAGCCGGAATCTCCTGTCGTGTGTTCGAAAAAGTCAGAGCAAGTTTGCTCAAGTTTATGTGAGTGCGATACCACTTAGGGGAAACACTTGGTATATATATTTATTTTACGTTTACGGGAAGCACTGATTTTTGTGTCTTTGTGACACAACGGATGGAGGTCCAATTAGACAACTGAGAGAAATATAAGTATTTAAATTTTCTTGTGACACATTTTGTGTTGTTGGTTAAATTAATTGTAACTTTATAGGTATAAAGTTTATTTTCCTGCGCAACACTTTACTTTTCATTATTGCTTGTGGTATATGGGGCTATACTTCAAGTGTCTGCAGCACTAACTATAACATTTATTCACTATATATTTTGTTTACATCAATTGCAATATTTCTTTAGCGCCTGATCATCATTTTAATTATATGTTTTGTTTTAGGGTAAATCAGTTTTTCTTTATTTTTCAATATATTTCACAGAGAGGGATACAGAAGGAAAAATAAGGGAGGGGGGGATCATGGTAACAACAACACAAGGCGCCGGTCAAAGAAGGGGCACCAGACATTATTGTGGTAACAAAGTGGTAAATCTCACGGCAGTAGTGCAAATGCGCATGAACATCCACAGACGAGCTACAGAAAGAGACACAGCAAAATATACAGCACCCTCAAATAAAGTCGCTGCAAACCCAGGCGTAGAGAGGAGGAAGATCAACACGCCCAAAATAACGTGGGGAGCCGTAATAGCAGCCTGGGAAGCCAACAAGGAGACAACAGGCAGCAGCGCAACAGGAAAACGAGCGCCCTCATGACAGTGGTAGTGGTGAGTATGGAAAGACATATGCAGGCTGCATAGCAAGACATGTGATAATACACGTCCGCCACTGAGAAACGTAGTACAAGCCCAATATGAGGGAGGAGGGGAGGCAGACTGGAGGGGAAAAGACATGAGGGAGACAGACAACGGAGAAACAAGAGGGGAGTGAGAGAAGGAAGGGGGGAAGAGGGAAAAAAGAAAAAAAAAAGGACAGCATAGAGCAAAAAGAGAAAAGGAAGGAAAAAAGGGGGAAGAAAAACCCAGCAGGCACCCGCCTATACCAGGGAGGGGACGGAGAACCACCCAGGTAGCTAGTCCAATCGTCGACGACCATCAGGCCCCGAAACAAATTCCAGCCAGTGAAACCAAGTGGGCCGATACCGCTCGAGGGACTCATCGGACAGGAGGTGCAATTCGTCAAAAACGCGGATCTGCTCCACCCGGAAAACCCATTCTTTAATGGTGGGAGGCGCAGGGCTGCCCCAGTGCAAGGGGATTAGCGCCTTGGCCGCCGACAAAAGGTGGCGAATCACCGACCTCTTGAACCAGCGCACAGGATAAGGCATATGATGGAGGAGGAAGAACTCCGGCGCAAAAGGAATGGACCGATCCGTGAGGCGCTGCATGTGCTGATGGATCGAGGTCCAAAAAGGAGCGAGCCGAGGGCAGTGACACCAAAGGTGAAGAAGAGAGCCAGGGGTGGCGTCGCAGCGCCAGCATCTGTTGGGTACAGTCTTGTCCCCCAGAGGACAGAAAGGAACCAATCCTCGGTCCCGCGCCAGCAGGGGAAGCCGGAAAGAGATCGCGGCCCACCCCAGGAGGAAAATCAGGATTGTCCCTGACCGGGGTCAATGGGGAGGGTATAGAAGAAATCTGCGTCCTCCGGAGGACCTGAAGCCAAGTCAAGTAAGTGGCACGAATAAAGGGGTGGGGCAGAGTGAGCGTGCGCGCCGTCGGAATCGACAGCCAGGGTAAGACCTTCACAGGGAGGTCCAGCAAGACCGCCTCGATGCCCACCCATTGCTTATGGGGCGGACTATGCGCCCACTCCAAAACACGCAGCAAATGACACGCCCTATAGTAAGAGCAGGGACAGGGTAAAGCAAGACCACCCTTCGACTTGGGGAGTATCAGCGTAGTAAATCGAATGCGGGGAGCACGAGCACCCCACATAAAACGCAAGAAAGTGGACCGAAGCGAGTCAAAAAAGGAGGGGGGGATGGTGATGGGGAGAGTCTGGAACAAATAAAGGACACGAGGCATAACATTCATCTTGAGCGTATTGATGCGACCAACCCAGGAGAGCGTCAGCTTCCCCCAAGAAACCAGATCAGCCTGGAGAGCGGCCAGCAGGGGTGTAAAATTATAGTGATAAAGTTGGGAGAAGTCAGGAGACAGCCAAATCCCCAGGTAACGGATTTTGGAGCTACGCCACGCAAAGGGAAAAGAGGCCTGTAGCGGGAGGGCAGCAGCTTGGGACAAAGTCACGTTCAGAATCTCCAACTTAGAGGAATTAATTTTAAAATTGGTGAGGGCACCGAACCGGGAGAGCTCCTTGAGGATATTCGGAAGGGAAATCTCTGGGCGAGTAACAGCGAACAAGAGGTCATCGGCGTAGCCCAGGATTTTATGGTGCGTAGAACCCACTTGGAGACCGCAGACGTCAGGGTTCATCCTGATGGACTGAAGGAGAGGCTCCAAGGTGAGCACAAAAAGCAGCGGGGACAAAGGACAACCCTGACGAGTCCCATTCCGTATAGGGAAAGGGTCGGAATAGGAGCCGTTGACCCGGACACGGGCTGTGGGCGTGGAGTATAAAGATCTGATCCAGGCGAGTAAACCCGGGCCAAATCCCATGTGAGTCAGAGTGGAGAGCATAAAAGCCCAATCCACCCTGTCAAAAGCCTTTTCGGCGTCAGTGGAGAGGAGCAATGTCGGGACGGACGTGTGTTTCGCGAAATGCATGAGTGAAAGAGCTCTAATAGTGCTGTCCCTGGCCTCCCGGCCCGGAACAAAGCCAGTCTGGTCAGGGTGCACAAGGAAGGGCAGAAAGGGTTTGATCCTATTGGCAAGGATCTTGGCGAACAACTTCAGGTCGGTGTTCAGCAAGGATATGGGAGGGTAGCTACCGCAGTGCTCAGGGTCCTTGCCCTCCTTAGGAATCAGGGTGATAGGGGCCGACAAAGTGTGGGAATGGATACGTCCGCCCTCCAAGATAGAATTAAAGGCATCTACAAAGCGGGGGGGCCAGAAGATCCCGGAACACAGAATAATAACGTAAAGGCAACCCATCAGGGCCGGGGCATTTTCCAGATGGGGAGGACTTCAGGGCCAACAGAAATTCTGACAAAGTAACTGGAGAATCAAGGAAGGCCGCCTCATCTGCCGTGAGGGATCGGCGAATCGTCCGGGTCAGATACGTCTCTACACCGGCAGCCTTACTGGGGGGGAGGGGCCAAGCGGGCTCGGAGGGAGGTTGTATAACGCTTCATAGTAGTCCTGAAAGCAACGGGAAACATCAGAGGGATGTGAAGAAATGCGACCCCCAGAGGAGCGCACCCTGGGGACGTACGTGGGTTTCCGCGTCGCACAAAGAGCCCTGGCCAAATACCTGCCGGGCTTGTCGCCGTGCTCATAGAACAGCGCCTTAGTCTTCAAAAAGGAGCACTGCATTAAGAATGGAGGCTAATTCACCCCCTAAAGTCAAGAGGAGCTGCAGGTCACCTCCCGATAGAGAAGTCTTGTGGGCCTGTTCTGCTGAAGCTATCTGGGTATAAAGCCGGTCCACCTGCTCAGCCTCGAGCCGCTTACGCTTGGAACAAACACTAATAAAATGGCCCCTAATCACACATTTGTGAGCCTCCCATGCCGTCAGCACCGGAGTCTCAGAGTCAAGATTTTCATCAAAATAACATTGGAGGACCTGGGACGCCTCCGCGCAGGACACCTCATCGGACAACAAAGACTCATTGAGTCTCCAGGATCCCCCCCGAGGGGCGAGGCAAAGGAGAGGCAAGGGTGATAGAGACGGGGGCATGATCAGACCAGGTGGCCGACCCAATGGCAGAACCAGTCAGGAGAGTGGCAAAGCGGCAAAGAAGGAAGAAATAGTCTATGCGGGAATAAGAGCCGTGCGCCGTGGAATAAAAGGTATAATCCCGATCAGTGGGGTGCAGAGCCCTCCAACAATCAACTCACCTATGAGACGCAAGAAGGGAGGTGAGCTTGCGTAGGACATGGTGGGGGGTCCGCGTAGTACCAGACGAGGTGTCAAACTCAGGGTACAGGGCAACATTAAAGTCGCCGCCCAATACCAGCACACCCTCCTGGAAGCCAGCAAGCTCACGGAGAACGGCACGGAGGGTAACATGCTGGCCCCGATTGGGCAGATAGACATTTGCAAAAGTATAGACGTGGTCTAAGAGCTTCCCCTTTACCAACAAAAACCTCCCCTCTGGGTCTACCCGCGTATCCATAACCTGGAAAGGCAACCTAGTGGAAAAAAGGATGGCCACCCCCTTAGACTTAGCCAGCGGGTTGTTACTGAAAAAGCCAGTGGGGTACGAGTGGCAGGACAGCTTAGGAGCCCTGTCCCCACAGAAATGGGTCTCCTGTAGGAAGGCAACATCAACACGGCCCCTCCGCAATTCACGGAAAAGGGTGGAGCGCTTCTCTGGGATATTCAAACCACGGGCATTTATAGAAAGCAAGTTCATCCCGGCCTGAGCAGGGGAGGCCATCTTGAAAGGTAGAAAAGGTAGAAAGGTAGGAAGAGGGGAACAACCAGCGAGCAAGAGAAAAGCAGAGAGAGAGAGAAAGGGGAAAAAAAAAAAAAAAAGGGGGGGGAGAAGGCCGGTAGGGAGGAAAGCCGGGCGGAAGAGGGGTGGGACAGGGGGAGAGGGACAATAAGAACAGACACTAACTACGCCAAACGGGTTCGATCAACCCAACTTCACCAAGGCGTCACAGTGTAAGGGGCGAGTCTGCCACAACAGCAAGGGCAGAACACACAAGGAAACAGGGCCAATAAACCCGAGAACCAGAAGCGGGCCGCCGCCCGCAACAGTGAGTAACAGGAGTCAAAACGTCAGACGGAAAGAAGAGAGTACCAGGGAGACAGGAAATAAGCATATATTTGAAATCTAGACATGGAGAAGACATCAGACGGTAGAGGCACACCTCCAGGGAAGGAGCAGAGGTGGCATGGGCAGGAAACACAACCATGTAAGGAGGGGGGGAAACCCCCACACCGTAAGTATGAGAAACACCGCCATAATAATGTGACAGCATAAATAGAAGAAACATCAAAATAAAAGTGTGACACCGTAAACATGAGAAACAACTGAGCGGAGATGTGACATAAATTGGAGTGCAGTGTGTGCAACAAGCTCCCGGAGAGCGCGATATGAACTGTGTGCAACGTGTGCCAAACAGACCCGCATCGGTGGGTATCGTAGCCCAGAAAGCCCATGGAAGCAGGATAATAGTAATAACAAAATAATAATAATAATAAAAAAAAAGCAAAAACCCCAACCCCAATAGTAAATAATAATAATATAGTAGTAATGCGACATCAGACGTATGAGGAGCCACTCAGTGGAAGTGTGTGACGGATGTGTGAGCAGTGCGTGCAAGAAGCGCCCCGGGAGCGCGTGACGGAACAAGATATACACGCCCTATAAGAAAAAAAAAAGAAAAAAAAAAACAAAAAAACCCCATCCCCAATAACAAACAATAATAATAATATAGTAGTAATGCGACATCAGGCACATGAGGAGCCACTCAGTGGAAATGCGTGACGGATGTGTGAGCAGTGCGCACAAGAAGCGCGTGACGGAACAAGATATACACGCCCTATAAGTAGGAAAAACCAGTATGAAAAAGCAATGTGACATCATAAGTACGAGGGGCAACCAAGTAAAAATGTGACACCATAGGCATGAGAAACAACGTAGTGGAAGTGTGACATGGAGATGAGTGCAGTGAACACAGTGCGTGCAACAAGCGCCCACAGAGCGCGGTAGTAACGTTGTACAATTCACGTCAGACACGCAACAATGAGTACCGTAACCCGTGAAAAAAGGCCCCCGCAAGCAGGATAACAATAATAATAGATATAAAAAAAACCCCAACCACCCCACAAGTATGAGAAACCCCTTGGCAGTAACGGGACAACATAAGCATGAGAAACAACTCAGTGGAAGTGTGACATGGATGTGTGTGCAGTGCGTGTATGAAGCGCCCCGGGGGCGCGTTATGAAACCAAGCAGAAGTGAGACACCAAAGGTATGAGAGACTATGTAGTGGATGTGTGATATGGATGTCCACATCCCCGGAAACAAAGCCCGTGAAAGAAGAAAAAACAAAAACAAAAAGAAAAACCCCACAACCCACCCAACCCCCCCAGAGAAACACCCTAGATCAAACATCCTGAGAGAAGTGTGACAGCGTGAAACACAATACCGAAATACTGAGCCGGCGAGAGGAGCAAGAGTCCCGGAGACACAGCGGCATGACGGAGTCCACGGAGGTGGGTGGAGCTTTAGAGGAGCCCCAATGGAAGTGGTATGCGGAGCCATAAGCTCAAGGGTGATGATCCCAGCCACTGCGGAGAGACCCCACTCCAAGCCGGCCGAAGTCCCCACGTCATAAAGTCAGAAAGGAGCTGAGCACAGCCGCGTGGAGGTCCAGAGCGATGAGCCATGGAGACCGAGCCGGAGAGAGAGGCAAGGAGCCCTGGAGACATAGCCGCGTGATGTAATCCGCAGGGGCGGAGGAAAAAAAAATTACATATAGAAAACAGAAGCGTAGGAGAGGAACACACCGAACTCCTCATTCCTCGATGTCACCCAGGCGGCGAGAAACCAGGGCACCTGACAGGTGGTCAGTGGGGGTGCGGCGTCGGGAGGACATCATGATGGTGCTGAATGGTAAGAGACCGGTTATCATGTCTAATCACCAGCGCGAAGGGATGACCCCAGCGGTATGAGATGTGCAGCCTCTGGAACTCCAGCGTCAGGGGGCGAAGAGCCCGTCTCGCTTGTAGGGTCAGGTCAGACAGGTCGTGAAAGAGCGACACCCTGCAGTCCTGTAGCGGCCAGGTGCCCACCTCCCTCGCACGGGCCATGATGGCTTCTTTCAGACGGAAGTCTGATAGGTGGCAGATAATGTTTCTCGGGGGGTCCCTGGGCCACCACGCGGGCGGAGAGCCCGATGTGCACGATCAATGGGCACAGAGGCATCAGGGGCACGGCCCAGGAGGCCATTAAACAGACCTGTCAGGAGCGCTGAGACATCTTCAGGTGTGTCAGACTCAGGTACCCCTCTCACCCGGATATTCTGTCTCCGGCCCCGGTTATCCAAGTCCTCAATCCGGCGGCGCAGTTGCTTCAGATAGCAGGCATGACGATCAGTTGTATGCTGCAAAGCAGTGGTGGTAGTGTGCTGTTGTGTCTTTACCTCCTCCAGGGCCTGCACTCTCTGTTCCAGGCCGGATAAATCACTGCAGAGCGCCGACACCTCACCCCGGACCACCTGCTTGAGTTCGGTGATAAGCAGCGAGAAGTCCGTCTTCCAGGGAGCCGAGGAGAAGAGTTGCAGAACCTCAGGCGGATGCGGCACCGAGGGTAAGTGTGTTGAAGCCGCCGGATCCTCCGCAGAGGATGTACTGGCAGGAGAGGCGGCCTCGTGGTCGTCTGGGAGGCCAGATCCGCTGGCGTACGGAAATACTCCCGGAGGGAGGAAGAGGACGACCGGGAACGATCGCCTGGAGTGGAGGGGTCAGCAGCCGACTTCTTGGAGCGTCTCATGGCGGAAAAGCTGTAGGTAAGCTATAAAAACGTGCGAGCGGCGGCGGAGCAACTAGCTCATGCGGCCATCTTACTTGGCGGCCAGACACGCCCCTCTATATGTTTTGTTTTATGATTGTGCCATTCTGTTATAACCTACAGTCGAATCCCATAAGAAATAAAAGAAATGCGTTTTGCCTGCTCACTCCTGTTTTCTTTAAAAATGGTACATATATTACCAATTTTCCAAGGGTATGCAAGCACAAATATAAATCTGGGGTGTTTTCTGCAGTAGCACCTCAACTATTGAAAGAAAACTCCAAAAAAAAACCCAACAACTTCAAAAAAAGCATTTATGTTATTATTCCTAAATATATTACCTGTGTTAAATAAACTACATACATACAATTATATCAAAATAATATTGTATTGGTCCTCGTGGGATCACTAAAATTCAAAAAGGGGAATCATGATTGAACGTATGGTAAACAGTAGGCTCCCCCAATCTGGTCACACTGGTAGCACTTTCATTCTAGAGCTTTCTATCCTTCCATTTACCACGACCATCAGCAAGAATAAAATATTGAGTTTTCCAAGGTTTGAAATTTTTTTGTCATGCTTTAATAAAGCAACACTTTTTTTTGTAGAATACTGGAGAATCCATTTATTTTTGTGCAAACTCAAAACTGTTTTTTAAAGACATCACCTTAACTTTGCATTTGCAAACGTACTAAAAGGTATATACTACTCTTAAAAAATATTTTAGTATTAGTATTTTTTTCCGAAATACATATTACAGCATACAAATCAAGGCATGCGTGCAACTGAATTCAAGCTTTCGGACAGTTTCAAATCAGTGATCAAAACCATCAGACACTTTTTGTTTCAGATTAGCATTAGGTATATATAATAACTTCAAGAGAAAATAGAGATTTAGTAATAAATAAAACTATGATTGGATCTAGGTAGAGTTTTTACACAAATATCCCCATGCAATATAGCATGATTTTACTATAAAAATGTAAATATATGGAACAATGATGGCGAACATTTTTGGGCTTGAGTGCTCAATTTTCTGCATGAAACCAAGCTTCAGACCTCAAAGTGCCAACACTGCATATTAAACACGGAAAGGAAGATTTTTTGGTACAAAATTACTATACACAACAGTGTGCATCAATTTGCCCATATATAAATGAGTTGAGTTTTTTTTTTTTTGGGGGGGGGGTGGTGTCAGCAGAAAACTATTTGGCCCATCTATCTGCCCAGGCAGAAAAAATATGCATGAAAAGAGGGTCCATCTGTGAAACGGATATTATTAAATAACATCAGCATTTGCACTGAAATTATATCAGTGGATAACAAAAATAAATGGAGCCTAACAATTCACAGTACCCATCCTGTATAGTCTGCTAACTCTTATACATGAGGATCAAGAACTTTACCTTACTAAAAGTAAAGGTAGAGATATGAAGAAAGTAGAAGATAACTAACTCATCTATAAACTTTCCTCTTATTGGCTTCAATGAGTTTTTAACAGAAAATGGCTATGATTGAAGTCACAGCCAGTGATCAGAAGTATTGCTTCTGCTTGTGCCATATTTGCCTTTCCCCACACATTCATTCTCATTCATTCACAATTCATTCATTCTCTCTCTCTCATTCACATATGCATTCACTCATTCACACATTAATTATTAATTCTCAATTAATTTATCACTAGCTACCTATGCCAGCACCGCAACCAAGACAGAGGCCTTGCTTTCCCCTGCCACAGTCAGGGCAGCACCGAGGTGGGTGGCGGTAAGGAGCGGGGGAAACAGAAGGGCGCCCTTCTCTTTCATTCACTGTCGCCTGGGTGTCGTGCAACCTGTGCACCCACCTTGTCATAGCCCTGGCCTTGGTGATAGTATGACCACCTGGCACCCTGTATCATTTGATTTACATAACATGCCTTGCACTTTGAGGATGCAAAATATTTTTTATTGTGAAACACACCTTTGTGCAGCAATTTACAGGGATGCACAATTCATATCACCCTGGTGCTCAAGCCATGTAGTTCCAGGCAACCACCAAACCTGTGGAAAAGATTGCTTCTCAGCAAACTGAGCCCAGAACCGGTGGCCAACACATAACTGCACTGTACGATGCAACAAATCCCACTGCAAACTTTGCCAACATATATGTGACAGTAACACACCCAGTCACAGCAAAACATGCATCCTCAAGGATTCCAATACTCATGTACATCTGCAATGTTCAGCATGTGATAAAGGGTGCTTCATTGGGGAAATGGGCCTTAAGCTGCATCTTAGAATGAACCTGCACAGAAGCTCTATCAAAAACCACGATGAAGATAAATATTGCATCCCGTAGGACATCATTTCAACATCATAAAAGAGGGTCTTAATGTGGATTCTGGCTTCCTGACACACTACCAGAACTTCATATGAACATTCTGTGACAGGACCGACCTGGACCCCGACTGGGTTTTCCAGCCAAACGTTGCTTCCTCCTGCCGGGACACCAACAAGTAACCCCTTCAGCACCAGGCAGAACCAGCACCAGATAGAAGGAGGGACGTCGCTGCACCGAAGCCGCATTGGCACTGTGGCTATCCGAAGCTTAGCTACACAGCGTGGCTACAGCCCACCCCAAACATCAGGCAACACTGATGTTGAGGTGAAAGCAGGACTCATTTATTAAAGCCAAATTCAGAGCTATATATATACACAAGGAGAAAAGGGGCAAGACAAATATCACATGATCTAATTACCATGCCAGGAAGGAAGTAATTAGATCAAATCCTGCAACACAATATCCGGGGGAAGGACAGGATGTCACGAGACATAAATAATGACATTAACTGGGGACGTAGACGTAGAATGACGATAGACATATAATTGGCTTGAGACAGACAAGGGCCAGGACACAGGGATAACAGGAGCTCACAGGATTAACAGCTACCTGTTATGTAATTGATAATTAGGTATGCAGCAGTGACACCTAGTCATACCTACACGGGGTCTTAAGACAAGGGCTAACTCACACAATAACAGGGGAAACACTTCACACCTATACAATTAACAATGCAAAGACAATCAGCCTTCTTCCTACCACAGGATGTCCAGCAGACGTTACAGTTCTGAGACTCTGAGTGCTAAAACATGGGGTACATCAGCAGACTGAACCCCTGTATCCACACACAGAAGTTTCTACAAGGCCTGGGCCCATAGTCGATAGGGAGGAGGCTGGCTCTCAGGCCTCTCCAGGGGCCCCAGTGATGGAGGGTTCTGTCACACATTCATCTTAATATCTAATGCGTGTCTAATTGTTATTATTGTCTCTGGTGTGTTAACCCCTTCAGTCTCCCATGGACGTACTGGTACGTCCAAAAAATGCATCCCAAGAATCCCCTATGGACTTACTGGTACGTCCTGCCCTTCTTGCAGTGGCAAGGACACATCCCTGCCGCTGACAGCCTGGATTCCCCTCTAACAGCAGAAGCCAGCATTGCCGACTTTCTGCTGCCCGATCGGATGTAACGGCTTCCAGCACGAAAGCCCAAAAACTGTTACATTTTTAACCCCTTGGCTGCTAAGCCATTTCCCACCCTGGTGCTAAGCTGGTTTTCGGCATTTTGGTGCATCTCACGTTTAAACGTGTTTCAAAGTCAATTTCTTGGGAATAAACTATACAAACCATATATTGTTTTTTTCAGCACACCCTGCAGATTCCAAATATACCATTTTTATATGTGTATGTCTCATTAGGTTTGCAAAATACAGCCAAAAATGGGAAAAAAGTGTAATTTTTCACTTCCAACTCAATAAAAACTAGTTCGTAATGTTATTTTTCTAAACCCTAATATCAAAAGCTGTGTTGCTAAATATTTGTAGTAGGTAACCGGTCTAAAATAAACAGACATTGAGAACAGTAGACTGTGTTTTGCTAATATTTTTTTTTTTTCACTTGAAATTTTATTGATTTTCCATAACAAAGAAAATGCATGGACAAAACAGAAGAGAAAAATGGTACCGAAAGGCAGCAAACAGCAGACCACTGCAGTACAATGTGCCACATGGCGTAATAACAGAAACCGGCCAAGTAGCCAGTAAAACAGAGCACAGTACACGTACATGGTAAAAGATACAAAGGAGCAAAAGGCAATGCGATGAACAACGAAGCAGCCACATACACTAGAGGAGCACACAGTCGGTGGCATGCTGCGTCGGAATAGGGACGACATATGACCTGTCCACGCAAAGAAAGACTAGGGAGAAAAGGGAAGAAGGGGAGGGAGGGAGCAGAGAGGAATAAAAAAGAGAAGAGAAAGAGAAGCCTAGAGCGTACGAACAGCCTTCAAGCTCCACGGAGTACGCATGTCATGGAGCAGAAAACCAGGAGGGGTGCCACGGAAAGAGGTAAGATAGAAGTCATCCCACCTATCCCAAGTAGCCTGGAAAACATGAGAGGTACCCATCGCCGAGTGGGCCATACATTCGTACGTACGGGTAGTAGCGACAGAGTACAGCACCTCACGTATGGAAGGAGGGGCGGGGTTCTTCCACTTCCTAGCAATACAACTCTTAGCGGCCAGGAGGAGATGCATGAGGAGTTTACGACATGGGGAGTCGAGATCAGGAGGGAGCATGTCTAGGAGGGCGACCGAGGCAGAGGAGACAATGGAGACTGGGAGCAAATGATTAATTAGTGCGAAAACATCAGACCAAAAAGTAGTCAACAGAGGGCAGTCCCACCACACATGCGCCATCGTCCCCCTGTGGCCACACGACCTCCAACACAGAGGGGAGGTAGACGGAAAAATCCTGGAGAGCTTGGCGGGAACATAATACCAGCGGAATATGACTTTACGGTCCGTCTCAAAATGGGTAGCATTCCTGGACACACCCCGGATCTGCTCCAAGGCCGTATACCAGTCCTGAACATCAAAAGAACATTGGAGCTCTCTTTCCCAGGCCTCCATATACGGAAGCTTACGATCGGGCGCACATTCCAGCAGCGCCGCGTAACAAACAGAAATGGCATGCGGGACGATGGGAGCATGAAGACAAAGCTTAATAATTGGAGGCATAGAGGCCGCAGACAGAGTAGGTTTCCAGTATTTCTGAACGACGTTACGGAATTGTAGGAACTTCAGGAAATCCCTGTTGGAGAGGGAATACTCAGTTTTCAGGTCCTGGAAGGAACGAACATGTCCTTGCGAAATAAGATGACGGACGGTCAGGACACCAGCCTGCAGCCAAGAGTCTACGGATGCATGAGGCAGCAGAGGTCGCAAAACTGTAAGGGGCGCATACTCAGATAAGGTAGATGGAAACCCCAGAGTGGCACGGTACTTGTCCCACAAGGACAGAGACAATGTGGAGGTTGGTAAAAGATGCGGCAGCGGTGGACGAACAGACTTCGGGAGCCAAAGTAAGTCGCTGAGGACCCACGGTCGAACGAAAGCATTTTCAAGGTCAACCCACGCCACACGCGCCTCAGCGGAGAACAGGTGGAGAGTCTGCGTGAGAGCAGCCGCTAGGTAGTACTTCTTAACATCCGGAACACCCAGGCCCCCCAACATCTTGGGTCGTTGAAGGAGACGAATGGAGAGCCGCGCTTTTTTATCAGCCCAGATGAACTTAGAAACAGTCGACTGAATTTCGCGGAGAAGGATAGGCGGCACAGGGACCAGCAATGTCCGGAACAGGTAGAGCAGCTTCGGTAAAGAGTTCATCTTGAAGGAGACAATCCTACCCGTCCAGGACAGTTCAAATTTGGACCAGCGAAGCAGATCTTCCTTAATCGCACGCCAAATATGCTGGTAATTGACTTTAGCCAAAGTGTGGACAGATTTAGTGAGCCGAATACCCAGGTAAGTAAGATAATCAGATCTCCAGTCATACGGAAACATTGCCGACAGCCAGGCCACCTCCTCCGCAGGGAAGCCAAGATTCAGAGCCTGGGATTTGTCCCAGTTGATTTTGTAATAGGAAACCATGCCAAACTCCTCAAGGAGGGAGTGCAGTGCCGGCAGAGAGCGCTGAGGATCCGTGACGGTAATCAGAACGTCGTCAGCATATAAGGCCAGCTTCGTTTCTACAGATTGGCACGAAAAACCCTTGACATCCGGAGACGATCGCACCGCTATAGCAAGAGGCTCCATGGCTAACGCAAAAAGTAACAGAGAAAGGGGACAGCCTTGTCTTGTACCATTGGAAATGTCAAAAGGTCGGGAGAGGAAGCCGGCAACACGAACATTTGCATGAGGACGAACATATAACCGGTCAATCGCCGCGATGAAGGCATCTGGGAGATGAAACGCACGAAGAGTGGCCATAAGGAAGCCCCAATGGAGCCTATCAAAGGCCTTCTCCGCATCCAAGGAGAGGAGAAGGCATGGCTGGCGACGAGAGGAGGCGAGATGAACAATGTTCGCAATCCGCCGCGTATTATCCGATGGCTGGCGTCCCACAACGAAGCCGACTTGGTCATTACAAATCAAAGTTGGTAGGAGACGATTCAAGCGGTCAGCCAAAATCTTAGAGTACAGTTTGGTGTCCGTATTTAGGAGGGAAATCGGCCGATAATTAGCACAGACAGTCGTGGGCTTCCCAGGCTTGGGTATCGTAGTAATATGTGCAGCAGCCATTTCCGAGGGAAGCGGGGAAGGCCCCATCAAGTGAGCATACAAATCACAGAGGTGAGGAGCTAAGATATGCTTGAACTTCTGATAGTAAGAGTTAGGCAGTCCGTCGGGCCCAGGAGCCTTATGAGGCTTGAGAGCGGCAATCGTTAGAGTGACTTCATCGACTGTAGGGGGCTTAGTGAGATCATCCCAACAGTCTTCCGAGAGCCGAGGTATAGGAAGAGAGTCCAGGAAACGGCGAATATGTTGGTCATTCGGCTGCGGCACGTGCGGGTGGGACCGCAGATTGTAGAGAGACTCGTAGTAGGTCGCAAACTGATCAGCGATATGTTTAGGATTGTAGATCCGACCCGCGTCTGGGGTATGTAAATAGTGAACCGTCGAGGACGAGGAATGTAAACGAAGCTTGCGTGCCAGTAGAGTATCGGCCTTGTTGCCTTTGGAGTAAGGCGGGAAATCGGCCGATAATTAGCACAGACAGTCGTGGGCTTCCCAGGCTTGGGTATCGTAGTAATATGTGCAGCAGCCATTTCCGAGGGAAGCGGGGAAGGCCCCATCAAGTGAGCATACAAATCACAGAGGTGAGGAGCTAAGATATGCTTGAACTTCTGATAGTAAGAGTTAGGCAGTCCGTCGGGCCCAGGCGCCTTATGAGGCTTGAGAGCGGCAATCGTTAGAGTGACTTCATCCACTGTAGGGGGCTTAGTGAGATCATCCCAACAGTCTTCCGAGAGCCGAGGTATAGGAAGAGAGTCCAGGAAACGACGAATATGTTGGTCATTCGGCTGCGGCACGTGCGGGTGGGACCGCAGATTGTAGAGAGACTCGTAGTAGGTCGCAAACTGATCAGCGATATGTTTAGGATTGTAGATCCGACCCGCGTCTGGGGTATGTAAATAGTGAACCGTCGAGGACGAGGAATGTAAACGAAGCTTGCGTGCCAGTAGAGTATCGGCCTTGTTGCCTTTGGAGTAAGGCGGGAAATCGGCCGATAATTAGCACAGACAGTCGTGGGCTTCCCAGGCTTGGGTATCGTAGTAATATGTGCAGCAGCCATTTCCGAGGGAAGCGGGGAAGGCCCCATCAAGTGAGCATACAAATCACAGAGGTGAGGAGCTAAGATATGCTTGAACTTCTGATAGTAAGAGTTAGGCAGTCCGTCGGGCCCAGGAGCCTTATGAGGCTTGAGAGCGGCAATCGTTAGAGTGACTTCATCGACTGTAGGGGGCTTAGTGAGATCATCCCAACAGTCTTCCGAGAGCCGAGGTATAGGAAGAGAGTCCAGGAAACGACGAATATGTTGGTCATTCGGCTGCGGCACGTGCGGGTGGGACCGCAGATTGTAGAGAGACTCGTAGTAGGTCGCAAACTGATCAGCGATATGTTTAGGATTGTAGATCCGACCCGCGTCTGGGGTATGTAAATAGTGAACCGTCGAGGACGAGGAATGTAAACGAAGCTTGCGTGCCAGTAGAGTATCGGCCTTGTTGCCTTTGGAGTAATAGGTTTGATGAAGCCGAAGGAAGTGGCCACGGATTACCGCTTTATGAGCCAGCCAGAGCGTAGAAGGCTGCAGGTCTGGTGTCGCATTGGATTCGAAATACTGGGTCAAAGCCGTTTCGGTCTCAGCACAAACAGGGGACTGCTGAAGTAAGCTGTCGTTCAAGCGCCAAAGGGGTGGAGGAGGGTCACGGCCACCTTGCGACAGGGACATCCAAACCGGCGCATGGTCGGACCACGTGATATTGCCAATGGAGGCGGAGCTGACAGACTGCAAGGTAAGTTTATCAACCAAAAAAAGATCGATGCGAGAATAGCTGGAGTGAGGATTGGAATAAAACGTATAGTCCCTTCCAAGGGGGTGGAGAACCCTCCAAGTGTCAAACAGTCCACAGCGGTGAAGAAGGTGGTGGAAACGGTTGCCTTGCAATGTAAGCGCCTTCAAATATTTGGAGGACATGGTAGCAGAGGAGTCCAGCGTTGGAACAGGAGGAAGGTTAAAATCCCCGCCAACAACGGTGCGGCCCACCTGGACCTTTTGAAGTTTCATGAAGATCTTTTCTAAAAAAAACAGTTGGTTGTCATTAGGAGCATATACAGTGAGCAGCGTGAACGGAGCCCCATTAAGGTCGGCCGTAAGTAGGAGGAAACGACCCTTAGGGTCAGAGAGCTTAGAGTGGAGCTGGAAATGAACATTCTTGTGGATAAGCACAGCCACCCCGGCAGTCTTAGCATCGGACATAGCATGGTATTCAGTAGGATATAGCTTGAAGTTAAAACAACGGCCACTAGATTTTAGCAGGTGTGTCTCCTGAACCATCACAATGTCAGCCCTCCTAGACTTAAGCTCACAGAGAAACATGCGCCGCTTATGGGGAGTGTTGAGGCCCTTGGCGTTAACCGAGAGAACGGTAAGGCTCATTTAGAGAAGAAAAGAAGGAAAGAAGAGAAAAAGGGGGAGAGAAAAAGGAAAGGTGAGGGGGAGGGAAAGAACGGGACAGGAGGAAGGCTCAGACAAGCCGTCAAAAGACGAGGCGTCAAAGAGCCACAAAAACGGCGTGAACTGACAGGCGAGAAAAAAGTATCGCCGTAGTACACTCCGATAGGGGGTAGCAACCAAACCAGCAGAAGGCAGCCTGCGCGTCGGCAAAGACCAAATAACAGAAATGTAACAAATATAATAATACAGGTGACAATAAACAATATGCAAATGCGGGCCCAGGAATGACAGAAAGGCACAGGACTGGGCGAGAACACATGAGAAACATGAGTAAAAAGACAGGAGGTAAAATAAAACATATAGAAGAAAAAAATAAAATAAAAAAAAAATATGGACGTGCGGTGGCAGCGAAAGGCCCATGGGCGCATTACAGCCCAAAGTCATGGGAAACAAACGGGCTGACAGCCAAGCACCAGGGGTACCTGTGTGTGTAGTGCAAGAACAGACCTTGCCCAAAGCCACCCAAAAGGAGAGAAAGACCATGAGGTACAGGGCAGGTATACAACGCAGTAGAAAGGGTCACTACATATGAGAAACAAACCATAAGTATAAGATAAAACAATAGAAAACAGGCGTACGTGTGTGCAATTCGGCAAAGGAGCGAGAGACAAAGAACAAACCCCAAATAGAGAATATAATCGAGCACCAGAACGTCAGGGGCTCCCAGCACGGGGGGAAAAGAGCCACCACGCATGTAATGTAAGAAGAAGAGAGAAAAAAAAAAAAAAACAATTATATATATCTATTATATATCTATATATAGAAATAATAAGGAAAGGAAAAGTGTACGTGCGGTGCAGTGAGTGCAGTGAAAGGCCCAGGGGCGTATAACAACCCAAAAACATGGGAAACACGCGGGCAGACACCCAAAAAACAAATGTACATAGGTAGGTGATGCAATAATAGTAAACACAGAAAACCAATACAAGAATAATAAAAGAAAATAAATGTACGGGTGTGCAATGCGGCAAAGGGGCGAGAGACACATAACAACCCCCCGGTAGGGAATAGAATCGAGCAGATACCCAAGAAAGGCCATACCATGTAAGGCAATCATATAACAGGGGTACCACAGGGGCATCTAGTCATGAAGACCAGTACGCCAGGGGCCCCCAGCATTAAAAGAACAGGACCACCACGCAAGTAATAAAAAATAAATAAAAAAAATAGAAAATAAGAATACCACTAATTAAACGTATACGTGTAGTGCAGCAGGAGGCCCATACGAAGGTTAAAATCCAAGACAGGGAAAGAAGCAGTCACGGTACTGGAGACTGTCCAGACTTCGGGCGCCGAGTCCTCACTAGTTCCCATTCCGCGGAGAGGTGACGCGGTGGAGAAGGTGAAGAATCCGCCACAGGTAGGTCGTCGGCCGCAGACAGGATACGCCAGGATCGGAGGAGACGAAACCCATCCGCCGGAGACAGCACCACTGACTGGACACCATTACGGGACAGGATGAGCTTTGTCGGATAACCCCAGCGGTACTGGATAGAATGCTCGCGTAACAACGAGGTAAGTGATGTAAACTTACGACGAGCAGATAAAGTCGCAGCGGAGAGATCCGAGAACAACTGGAGGTTTTCGTAAGGCGCAGGAAACGATGGGTTCTTCCTGGCAGCAGACAAAATGGACGCCTTCACCTTAAAATAGTGGAGCCGAAGGATCACATCACGGGTGGCCGACACCGGGAGCGATTTCGGCTTCGGGAGCCGGTGTATGCGATCCAGAAGGAGATCAGAGGCTGGAAGCTCCGGCACAAGAGAGTGGAAAAAGTCCGTAGCGAACTCCTCTAGGGAGCTATTCGGGACCTCCTCAGGGACACCCCGAAGCCTTAAATTGTTGCGCCTCGACCTGTCCTCAATATCCGCCATCTTGAGCTGGAGCTGGAGGACGGTGTCCGCAAGATCATTATGGCGGTCAACCAGCTCATTATGGGCCCCGGTATATTCCTCGAACTTGTGCTCCAGATGATCAGTCCGTGATCCAAGCTGGACGAGGTCCTGCTTGAAGTCGGAGAGCATATCCTTAATAGAATCCGTCACCGAGGTCTTCAAGTTCTCTAACATATGTTGGAGAAGTGCAGGAGTAACCTGTTGATCCCCGCGCAAAGGTAAGTCATCAACGGCAAGGTCTGGCTGTGAAGACACGAGGGAGGCCTCATCGCCATCTTGGGATGGGAGACCAGCCCGCGCCCGCTTCTCGAAATACTGAGGTAGTCGGTTGGAACCTCGCTTGGCATGCTTAGACGCCATCCCAGGGATGTCACAAGGAACAAGCCCACTCGTAGGAGCCAAAAAATCCGTAAATAAAAGCTTTAAACGCCGCTTTGAAGCCGACACGCAGGGAGAGCTCTTCACTTAAGCCGCCATTCAGCTCCGCGGTCAGGCCACGCCCCCCCCCGGTCCAGCCTTTTTAAGCATTTTGTACCTGCTTAAGGGACATTAGTCTGATCAGTGAGAGAGTAAGAACCTCTGAGGTCTGGAAATAGTATCTTTTTTCAATATTGGCCCAATAACATCCCCTTAATGTAGAGTAAAGTTGTGGGGCCTGGCAAAGCCAAGGGCTTTCTCGGGGAAATTAAGATACACACACTTGCATATTCATCCTCAGTATAACCTATTCTCACTCTACGACATACACACACTTACACCTCACTCACACTCCCAGACCTGATGATAGGAAGGGTGGAGGGGTAGGCTTCCTACGCTCCCCAACTTTTCAACCTATTCCCTTAGCCCCATCTCTTTCTCCTCATTTGAAGTCTATGCTATCCGACTATTTCATCCCATCTCCATACACATTGCTGCTATATATCGCCCCCCTGGCCCGGCTAACATCTTTCTTGATCACTTCTCCTCATGGCTTCCTCTCTTCCTCTCCTCTGATGTTCCTTCCTTTGTCCTTGGGGATTTCAACATCCCAGTTGACACCCCATTGAGTCCCACGGATGATGGTAACACCCTGGACCTTATTTTTTCTAGCATGTGCTCTCTCACTAACCTTTCTAATTTCTCTTTCTCCCTCTTTGACCACCACTTCCTTTCCTGCTCTCTGATCTTGCCTCATACTCGCTCCCTTGCACCCCAACCCCGGCTAACCAGAGACCTCAGCTCTATTAACCTTCAGGATTTCTCAATCAGTTTACTCCCTCTCCAATCTCAATCATGTCATGCACTAACAACGCTACGTCTGTCTATAACTCCACTCTCACCTCTGCTCTTGAGCATGTAGCTCCAGTTACTACTCTCTCCTCATGACATTCACATTTCCAACCCTGGCACACGACTGTAACCCGACACCTACAACGATGTTCCCGCACTGCCGAACGTAGTTGGCGAAAGTCTAAATCCATGTCTCACTTTCTGCGCTATAAATTAAAGCTACATTCCTACTACTCTGCCCTTAACCTTGCTAAAGAAGCCTATTTCATCTCCATCATCTCCTCTCTGCCTCACAACCCTAAATGACTCTTTAATTCCCATGCTTCCACCGATCCCTACTACCCCTTCCACTAACCTTAATGTGTCTGACTTTGCCACTTTCTTCAACAATAAAATTCATACTATCAGAGATGACATATCTGTACAGTCATCTCCCTCTGACTACGTACCCCCCTTCCCACTGACCTCTTCTCCCCTCACTACACTAACTAATTTATCTGCTGTCACTGAAGAGGATGTACATGCTCTACTTCTTTCCTCTTGTCCAACCACATGACCCATTGACCCCATCCCTTCCCATCTCACCCAGTCTCTTTCATCTACCCTTGTCCCTACTCTAACTCATATCTTCAACCTCTCCCTCACTACTGGATCTGTCCCACCATCCTTCAAGCATGCTACCATTACTCCTAAATTGAAAAAGTCCTCCCTCGACCCGACTGATCTCTCCAACTACAGTCCCATCTCTCTGCTTCCTTTCACCTCCAAGCTTCTTGAAATAATTGTTCATATACCATTAACTACGTTTCTAGACTCCAACTTCCTGCTTGACCCTCTTCAATCTGGTTTGCGCCTTGACACTCTACTGAGACACCCCTTACTAAAGTTACTAATGACTTACTCACTGCCAAATCCAAGGGCCACTACTCCATGCTAATCCTACTGGACCTTTCTGCTGCTTTTTGACACTGTGGACCACCCTCTTCTCCTTAACATGCTTTATGATCTTGGCCTCAGTGATACTGCTCTCTCGTGGCTCACTTCCTACCTCTCTGATCGTACCTTCAGCGTCTCTGTCTCCAGTAACACTTGCCCTCCCCTACCTCTCTCAGTTGGGGTACCCCAAGGCTCAGTTTTAGGACCCCTTTAGTTCTCTCTTTACACTTCCCCCTTGGCAAACTGATCTCATCCTTTGGCTTTCAATACCACCTGTACGCTGATGACACCCAGATCTAGCTATCCTCCCCTGATTTCTCTCCCTCTGTCTTAGATCATGTAACTAACTGCCTTGCATCTGCCTCTACCTGGATGTCTGCACGTTTCTTGAAACTCAACCTCTCCAAAACTGAACTCCTCATCTTCCCTCCCTCCAATGCTAAGATTCCTCAATGTTAATGGTGCCATCATCTCCCCGTCTACTCATGCACCCTGTCTTGGTGTCACCCTTGACTCCGACCTTTCGTTCACACCCCATATTCAGTCTCTCTCTAAAAACTGTCGCCTCCATCTAAAAACATTGCCCACATCCGTCCCTTCCTAACACAGCATGCCACCAAGGCTCTTGTCCATGCCCTGATTATCTCCCGTCTTGACGTCTCACCCCTCTACAATCCACCATGAAAGCTGCTGCCAGACTTATCTTCCTCTCACATCGCTTTACTAACGTCTCGCCCCTCTGTAAGTCTCTTCACTGGCTGCCTGTGCGCTTCAGGATTCATTTCAAAATCCTCACTCTTACTTTTAAAGCCCTTCACAGCGGTTCCCCTCCCTACATCTCCTCACTCATCTCTAAATACACTCCTAACCGGTCTCTCCGCTCATCCAATGATCTCCTTTTTTCCTCTCCTCTGATTCCTAGCTCTCATGCCCGCTTACAAGATTTGTCAAGGACTGCCCCTATCCTCTGCAATGCTCTCCCCCGGTCTATCCGTCTCTCCACCTGTCTTTATTCCTTAAAAAAATCCCTCAAGACCCACTTCTTTAAGGATGCTTACAACATAGCACATTAATGCCCTCCCATATTTCTTTAGCTCACCTTTTACCTATTGTGTAATACACCCTAAATCCCTCTTGACTGTAAGCTAGGGCCCTCCTCACCTGTTGTCTCTGTTATGTCCTGTCTACCCATTGTATAGCACTACGGAATTTGATGGGGCTATATAAAACAATAAATAATAATAATAACTTACATACACACATTCATGCTAACACACCCACAAACCTATACACATGCTAATACACACTAAAACATCCTCACTCAACCATCCCACCTCACTCCTCTCACACCCTCCCCTTGCACATATTTTTTTTTCATAGCTGCTATGGACGTGTGATCAGTTGCGATATAACCCTCCTGTATGTCTGCCTTAGCTGAGTGGGCTGCTGTCAAGTCATACATGTTTGAGGAATCCTGGTTTCCGGGCCCTGGTGGGATATTGCCTCCCCCGCCTGCCTTTGCCAGAAGTATACTTGTTTTAGAGGGTAGGATTTTACAAAGTCTATGTGAGCCAATTCACGAAAAATAGTATATTAATTTATAAATTGTTTTTTCTGCTGTTTTCATACACATTATACCACTACAGGGCTGTAGAACACTGTGATACACTCCTACCCAGCAAACATTATATATTTTATATATCTCTCTCTCTCTCTATATATATATAGATAGATAGATAGATATATATATATTCAGATGCCTCCATGTGTGTGTCCAATGCTCTCAGCTGTTACATGGGTATACTTCCCACGGAATCAGAGGAGGTACTCACTCCCTGTGTTTCTCAAGCAGTGGCCCTTTTCAGCAGGTAGTGAGGTTAATAAGTGAGAGGGGGGAGTGGGAGGGGAGTCTGCTGTTGACGGGGGAAGGCGGAGCGTGCAGCGCCAGCGAGGTCAGCCCCGTGCAGTCTCCGCTGTTTCCCTTGCTTTGCTTGCTGTGGAGGAAGATGCCCGGTCGTTGTTATTATTTTGATTACTGCTTTCAGCCGCTCCATTTGATCGCCGTGGGAAACCCTGTGGATTAATCACCTGGCCGCTCTCCCTGTGTTGTCAGACAGTCTACAATAGCCAAGGTCTCACTTCCTCGCTTATCACTTTTTCTTCGACTGCCTGCCTGCCTGCCTTTTCTTTTCCTGATTGTAAGAGAGAGAGACAGAGAAGAAATCCCTGGGCCCTCCTCTTTCTCTGGTTTGCATGAAGGAGAAGAGATGGCTGCAGACGGAGCGAGATCTAGGTTTGGGAATCTTGGCTACCGAGGAGGAGGAAGCAGTAGCAGCAGCAGCCCATCTTCTAGCCCCAAACTGGGAGGGGGGAAGACCAGGACCCCACCGCAGCAACATAGACATGTCAATGCCACTTCTTCCTCATCACCGGGGACCAAACACAAGCAGCTCAAGCCTGCCTCTTCCTCCCCTGGTCATGGCTTTAAGAAAGTGACCCTCACCAAGCCCACCTTCTGCCACCACTGCACGGATTTCATCTGGGGTCTTGGTGGCTTCCAATGCGAAGGTAAATACAAGTCGGATAAATCTATGAGATATCTCAGATGGCATTCTACTTGGCATCTTAGGCTTGTTAACCATGTCTAGTGTGGGCATCTTCTGCATGGTTGGTATTTAGGCATATTGTGCTGCGTTGTCTAGGTACCCATGCCATTGCTGAATATAAAGTTGCCCAATATCTGTACATAACCAGACCTTTTTTGGTTATATTTTTAACCTGGCAAACCTTGATGGGAACGCTGTTGGCAAATTAGTGTATTTAGAGAAGACATGGCTTGGCAGGTATGGCTGTCAAGTATGAACATGAGATTTCCTATTCCCAGCCCCAGGGTGATTGAATGATATGATCCTCCTCTATTATTTAATCAGCGTTCCAATATTAATAGCTATATTATTATATACTTTATAAATTCCTAGGTATAGAATGAGGTTGCTTTATATGAAGAAGGTTATTGGTGCAATAGATTCGACTAGCAGAAGCACCTATATTGATTAGGAGCAACCACTTATGAATGGGATCTAAATTACATTAAAGGAGTAAATCACCAGATGTTGGTGAGTAACATGCATCACCCAGTCTCTCTCTTATTATTGCTACTCCTTTACCATTTAGATCCATTATACATACAGGAAATGTAGAATAATTCACTTATCACACCTCGGCCACAGTTGACACCACAGGTCATTCCCACCTACTGCTTTTGTTTATTTTGCAATCAATAGTAGTTAAACAATGTAGTGAAGCATATGGTGTTAAATCTGACATCCCTTCTGTGATCTGATTATTCCTATCTGTTTAACATTGTAATTCTGTCTTTTTGAAGTGTTTATTGTATTGACTGATACAATATAACTAAACCTGTACAGTGTCACTAGTATTATGTATTGAGATAAGAAGATCGTCCAGTGTAGGACAACCAACCAAGTGCATATATAGGGACATTACAGTCACTGACCTACTTCAGTACATCTTTATTAAGGCAAAATTGCCCCCTCTTATGTATCATAATTCCCAAGAAATCTAATGCCTGGAACTAGTGTCTCTAAATTGTTGTGTCTGAAGTGTCCCAATATAATTTTGATAAATCACTCCTAAAGATCTCTCCTCCTGAAGGCTAATCCTGCATGGATGCATTCATACATACAGTTGACAGGCTTCGTGTATGTTCCCGTGCCTATAGAAAGGAGCTAAAGGTTGTTATTTTCGTTTTCTCTATTTGTGTCTCTTTACACATAATTATAGGGTATTTTAAATAAGCATCTTCTAAGTAGCCAAATCACTCCTATTCTTTCTAATTGATTGGGCTATTCTGGATTTCCAAAAAGTGATACAAATATGGATGTCTGCTCTACTCATTCTGTTATGATAAACGTGTTATTCATATTTGCATGGAAAGAATGCAATGTATTCTGGAGAAACGCACCCTGTGTAACTTGCGATTGTCTGTCCTGAGCGATTAATCCAAATCTAGGTCCCCATACAGCCCTATCAGCCCTATACTTACCTTTTTAAAAAGGATATGCTTTGCTATTTTCACCATTTTTGCAGGATTTTTGGGAGCACTTTCTTTGCTTGTGCACGGGGGTCTTGTTAGACCCCCTGGGAATCTCATGTCGAACCAATGTTATAGCTGTCTGGCAGCGAATAAGAGACACTCATGTGCAGGAGATGCATTCGGCCAAATGCATTTTCTGCAATGCAGATAGCTGGGGGGGTGCTAGGAAAGAAAGCAAATGCATAATGGGGATTAGGATGGATCACTCAATGATTTGGACAGAACAAAATGTTCATTTAAAGAGGGCACTCAGTGATCATATTGCATTAGTGCATATGAAAACAGTCTCGCTGAACATAAATGCACACTTACTAAGCGTTTTAATATCCACTTTTGTCGCTGGAGCCTTTAATGCCCTTCCAGTGTGTTTTGATTCCCACCAATGATCACAGCTTGAAGCTGTCAGTCTCTGGCAGGAAACATCTCCCATTGAAACCAATGGGAGCACTAAATTCTTAGAGGCGTGGGTTTCTCATTAGACTTCAGAACCTAGCCTGGTTTGCTAATCATCTGTGGAACTTGTGTTGAGAACCTCTGTTCTAAAATAAAACAGTCTGCTTTTGTGAAAATATCTAGATAAAGTGATTAAGAGAGGGTTGCCCCATATAGGGCCCCACGTTAACCCCTGAGGAATTGTATATGGCTTCCAGCTTGCTATGAAAAGTTAAAAACATTAGAACTTTAACTCATATTCATACGTTCTTTTTTAGCTGTAACCTTGACTCACGCATAATTATTGCTTACCATAAAGCAGTAAGGTGTCCACGTTTTTGGCAGTGGTGTTCATTTTACAATTCTTCCTGCATTTCATAATCCATACGCAATACAGTTTTATGTAGCCCTTTCAGACATGTTTTAGATTGCCAAATATACCATAAATTGTGATGTATTTTCCAAGCTCGACTTTTTTTTTTTTTTTTTTTGGAACAGCCACTCTTTTCAGTGCTAGTAGCTGTAACTTATTCTATGCATATAACTTCAAAAAGAGAAAGTCCACCCTTTTCTGTTACTTTTATCAGATTAAAAAGATTTTTTTAAACATTTTTTTTAATGTTCTTTTAAGACAGTTCTAGTTTTTGCATAATGTTTTCAGCTAGCTGCATATTAGCCACTTGTATGTGCTCTAGCTCGGTTTTCTTAGCCCAATCTACCGGGGCACCCTAGAAAGGGTCAGTTTCTAAAACCCATCCATACACTCTAATGAAAATCTATGGAGTGCCAGATTTCATTAGCATTGCCATAATGAATGGCCTCTATTACAGTTAATAACAATGGCATCCACCATGTTATTTATTTATATTATTAAAATAATAATAAAAAACCTGGAATACCATACACAGCACTGTTTTATTTTATGCTACATTTTAACTGTTGATTTGGACAGGAATACTGAACTTTCTTTTCATGGATGAGACTGTGACAGAACATAAGATACAAATGCATAGGTCAAATGATAATCTTACTAAAGGTTTTCTGTTACTTGAATTACCAGGTTATCATCTTACATTTCTCTGTGTGAATGTATTAATGGTGTTGTTAAATAGCTTCAGCCTCACAGCTTTCAGAATAACTACCCAAAACTTGTTTTTCTGCCTTCTTCTCCCCAACCTTACCAAAATGCCTTAAAAAAAAAAACAAACAACTACCATTAACACCAGAATGAGAAATGAATATGCTAGTTGTGCCGTCATCTGTCATAGATCACATCATACCTTGGGGTCAAATAGCCCTTTACTTTTTAAGCAGATCATAACACGTAGAATTTTGACAGAAGATAAGAACCATTTGGGCCAGCTAGTCTGATATAAAGACGTCGACCTTAGGATCTTAGATTCAGGATAGCTTTTGGGCTACCCCATGCTTGTACCCTCACTGTTTCTGCCTCTACCACTTTTGTTGAGAGACTGTTCCATTTATCAACTACCACCTTGGTAAGGTTAGATTTTACATTTGACCGTACTAGTTTAAAATAATAACTTCTTTTTCCAATGTTTCTGCTCCTTCCTCAATAAACATTCCTCTTGTATTTTGTGAAATCATTTTATGTATTAAAATGTTCTGTTAGCTTCTCTCTTCTTTCCTCCAAGCTATACACATCGAGATCTTTCCTGATAAAATACTTTTACGAGATCCCTGGTGGCAGTTTGCACCATCCAACCCATGTAATGTAGCTTCTCTTCAAGTTTTCATCGTTGTTCATAGGTGACATCCAGCTTATACCCTTGGGCAGTTTTGCATAGATGTTCATGGATCTCTTCTGCATGAGCAAGATTTTCCTACAGCCAGCTGATGCTTCCAACACTTAACAATGTTGGCTAAGGCTTTAAGATGGCGCCATGTACTGGAGATATATTGCTGTTGGTCATTCTGGCTGGTTTAATAATAATAATAAGCTCAGTAAGCTGGACAGCAATGTTTTATTTTTATATGTTTGGCATGCCTAATGTATTCATGTTTGTTGTCCGGACAATTCAATTTTTGAAATGCTGGCCTATTGGATATGCGATGTCATGTGTGCCGTACAATTGTGCTTTGTCCTCTGATAATGATATATACATTGCAATGGAGTTCATTGTTGCTTCCAGCTGTTAGTCTTTGTTGATACAATACCCAAAAATAGAGCAGTCAGTGTCAACAAAGAGCTTCTGCTATGTGTTTGTGCTGCTGGTCAGCCCCCATTCCCCAGCTTTTATTTCGCAAATCACAAATTTGTGGCTTGTTCTGCATATGGTACAAGATCCCGCATTCATTCATCGTATTAATTTCATTTATGAAGCACTTACACGTATATTTGGCGCTTTTACCTCCGCTAATATAAGTACAGTAGTGCAGGGTATAATTGGTATGAATATATTAGGAAGAGAGGTCCCTCCCCCGTGAAGCTTAGTGTTTTAATTACGAAAATGCACTGTTTTTATTTATTCTTCAATGTCACAGGCTGTTAAAAAGTGAAGTGCATTTGTAAATTTGTATTTAGAAAACAAATCCTTTCATTATATACAAAACATCATTTCTTTGTATATCGTTTGGTTCACATTTGGAATGGTCCCAATTAGAATACTGTGTTAGACATGAGATTTCAAAAGTTTCCATTTTCAATAATTCTCTCCCAAATCACGCCTATTCTTTCTAATTGATTGGGCTATTCTGGATTTCCAAAAAGTGATACAAATATGGATGTCTGCTCTACTCATTCTGTTATGATAAACGTGTTATTCATATTTGCATGGAAAGAATGCAATGTATTCTGGAGAAACGCACCCTGTGTAACTTGCGATTGTTTGTCCTGAGCCCTATCAATAAAGAATGAATATTAAAGTACTCTGTAAGCACTTTAATATGCATTCTTTTATCTGCAAGGGAAAAAATAAAGCACACTTACCTTTTTGAAGAGGATATGCTTTGCTATTTTCACCATTTTGGCAGCATTTTTGGGAGCACCGTCTTGGCTTTTGCATGGGGGTCTTGTTAGACCTCCGCTGTCGAAATGATTGTTGAAAGGGCAAGCTGTAGCCACGTGAATAAGAGTAAAGTAGTGCAGATTACAGCATTTTGATCTTCAGGAGCTTCTATGTTGAGTCTGGTGGTCAGAATGTCCACTTGTTAATATTCGTAATAAAAAAATACTGTTTACTATTTTATGTTCTGAATATGTTTTTTGATATCTAAAACTGTACAGAATGATATCACAAAGATTGTTGGGCAGGTCAAGGAAATTCATATCTAGAAAGGAAGGGGGCAAAGGGTCGACATCATTCTGTAGCTCTTTAATGACCATGATGATTTCTTGTAAGTCATGAGTTGAGCCTCAGATGTACTTTCCTGGTTTGCATTTTCTCTCTGTCTACTCTATTTTACCTCCTATCGACTCATATTATACCTCCTTATGGACTCAAATTACCATATACCTGACAGTGTTGTATGTATAAATGTTACATAGGCTGTAGGCCCAGAGGGACCTGAGAAATGGAGAAATCTTGTTCTCTGTATCCTGTTGAAGGAGAAAGGAAATCCATGCCTCGCAAAGCTTATTAAATTGTTTAATTTAGATTTTATACGGTTATAAAATACCAATGAAAATGAATAAAATATTCATAAGGCTATATTGTGTTATTTTAATATGCTGAAGCACATTTTCATTTGTAATTTTCATATGAGGGATGTCATCTTTTTTAATAAGAAAAAAAACCCACTGATGCTTAATTAATACAGGCTATTTTAAAGTAATGTAGAATGTTCTTCTTTGTGACCTGCTGATAGCTAGTTATGTAAGTTAGGCAATAGATGAAGCAAAATAGAAAAAATTGAGTTTGGTTTTGCGTTCATCCTCTTCAAAAGACAGAAGAAGGACACTTTTGGATGGGGTTAGTTGTCAGGTCTTTACCCGGAATACCTGTGGGATTTGTGACCAGTTGTTTATGTCACAGAATAAATAATTTAGAAGACTAATACTACTTTTTATTTCTACAATGGTAATTTAGAAACAGATTTCCTGATGTTTTTTTAAACATTGTCCATAACGTTTGAGCCTGTAGAGCAGTGTGAAACCCATCCCTAGGAAACATTCAGAGCTTGTAGAGAAGACATATATCAGGTGAGAAACAACCTCAAGAGGACCTTCTTTCCTCAAGAGGAATCTTTGGGATGTGCTTGAAGATTTGGGTAATCTACTATCCGTCTCTTTGTGTTCCATGACAAACTACATTGGCTTACTCTTTAGTGATATAGGGGAGGGAAAATATGCAAAGAACCATAAGTAATACTAAGTAGTTGTAGTACATGATTTGTTTCTTTAATGTGCAATGATTACAAATACCCTGCTTTTTATTTATTTCCATCTTTAGTTATTACAATAAATGTATATATTGTCATTTTATTTATCTACAATTACTACCTACTGTTTTAGCTTTATTAAATATTTATAAATGAGGAAAGAAGACTGTGAAAAATTGTCTTAACAATTGTTAAGGTTAAATTGTTTAACCTTTTGATATTTTCTTCAAAACGTACACAAAAATACTCTGCTCTCATGGATATCAAACAATTGGAAACACAACACAGGTGTATAAAAAAAATAAAATGTTAAATATATGTGTGCCACAATTGTTGGCACCCTTTAAGTCAGTATTTTGTGCCACCTCCCTTTCACAAGATAACAGCTACAAGCATGGAAAGGGATCTGCGACCATTCGATGTATGTTTTGGAACACTGTCTTGTTGGAAGATCCCACCACAGCCCATTTTAAGCTTTCTGGAAGAGGCAGAATATCTGCTGATATTTGATAGAGTCCATGATTCCTTGTATCCTAACAAAATGTCTAGGTCCTCTGGCTGAAAAACAGCCGGAAAATATTAAAGAGCCTCTACCATATTTAACTGTGAGGTACTTTTCCATATGGCTACCTCTCTGTATGTGTCAAACCTGCCTATGGTTTTGGTTTAATCTGACCATAAAACTCAATACCATTTGAAGTTTCCAGTAGTGTCTGAAGACAGTGGAGTTTTTGATGAGAGTAAAGGCTTTTTTATTGAAAAACCTCCAAAAAACTTGTAGTAATGTGTGTGACATCGGATTGTAGTTTTGGAGGCTTTCTGACTCCACAACGCAACTAACTTCTGCAATTCTCCAGCTGTGATCCTTGGAGATGTTTTGTCCTCTCAAACCATCCTCTTCATGGCATGTTGAGACAGTATAGAACCATGTCTGCTTCTTTGGTCATTCATAACATATTAAGTTGACTGGGAATTGGAAATTTCAATGCTTTTGCTAGTTTCTTATAGCCACTTACCATCTTGTAAAGCTCAACAGCCTTTTGCCGCACAACACAGCTGTATTCATTGGTCTTATTCATTGTGATCAGTGGCTAAGGAAATTTGGAATATGTGTTACCTAATATTTATAATACCCCTCTGAAAGTCGTGGTTGAACAATTTCCTGTTCCTAGTCACCCATGTACTAAAATAAATGTAAGATATCAATGGGAATATACTTCCCAGAGGTGCCAATAATTGTGCCACACACATACTTATTTTTTTGTTGTTGTATTTGCAATTTATTGATATCCATGAGAGCAAAATGCATCTTGTGTATTTTTTGAACAAAAGATCAAAAGGTTAAACAATAAAGACAGCCTTCTTTGCTCATATTTACCAGGGATGCCAATATTTGTGGAGGGCACTGTTGATGTGGTTCAAATTTCTCACAGTGTCTCTCTAGAAGATCCATTTTGTGAGTGTTGGTGCAATGTGACTAGTTGCTTTGTAAACAGGACTCCCAATTTGCATATGCTAGAGGATGTTTGTGTATTGTCGAACGTTTTTGCATTTCCATAGTTAAAGTAGTGCAGCAAATTTAAACAAAAATGTGTGTTTGATTTTCTTAAGTTTGCCTAAACAAAACTGAATAGATCTTTGCATGCACCATCGCATTTACATATGTGTCTAGCTATACCCTTTCTCGTCAGAGTTCACAGAGCCGGTTCTGGAGCTGACTGGTGGAAACCACATGTAAGGAGAGCAAGTATATCTCCTGTTTGGAAAATAGCTGGGGGAGAGGCAAGGGGCAAAAGCTTAATCTACAGAATCCCCCATGAACTTACATGTGAGACACCATGTAAATATGATAGCTGGAGTGTCCCTTATAATATACGCAAGTTTATCTGTCTCATATAAATTATGCATCTTTTCATTGAGAAACCTTAAAAGGGATTTATCAAGAAAATGAATGATGATTGAGGTCATTATGGGGTAACCTTTGGTGGTATAATGTCATTGCGTGGGTCTATTTATGCTGGAGTGCCACACATAAGCTTCCCTACCTTGCAGTTGCTAAACTGTAAAGCTCTATAATTTGGAAGCAGTCGTGGTGATCCAACATAGTTTATGACCATAGATTCATTAGACATAATCTAGTGCTGACAAATGTTTGTATGTCTTCCGTGTTCCTGATCGCTTTAAAGTTACCCACCCTTAAGGTGATATCTTTAATCTGGAGCCAGAATGGTGTTTTGGCTCGCAGTGCCAAATCCTAGGTTGGGTCACAATGTCTTTCATGGCTCCTTATCAATTGAAGACCTTAGTTGCCCTGTTTTATCACTTTTTTTTTCACTTTTTTTTATATAGCGAGATAACATCAGTACCGGAAATGAATTAGGTAAGCTTTGCCACCTTTTTGACATAGATCTCACCTTTACATAAAATAGGAGACTATTTACTATAGATGGAGTTTAATGAGTCAATGAAGGAGAGACAGCTCTTCTACGAACAACATAGCACATAAGCAGCAGAAATAATAGATTTGTTTTGTACGTACATACAGGATTTTATAAACAGTTAATTAAAATGTGCATCTGTATCACATAGAATATCAGTATAACTTCCTCTAATAGAACAATGAGGGATTGTCAAAGCAGAACGTTGTATATCAGAGAGTACCGAAACTGATGAAAAATAATTGTGGAGCATTACACAAAACCTTTTTATTTTATTTTATTCAGGTTTTAAATTGAATCCACATCTGTACTGTATCTTTCTACTGTGCAAGCTCAGTATGTTTAAAGTATCACTAAACATTTTGTGGGGACAGTTCCATACAGCCCAATCAATGAAAGAATAAAGAATACATAGTAGTATTTTATATGCACTTATTACCTGTAGAGATAGAAAAATATATAAACCGATAAAATGTACTTATTTTTAGGAGAAGCTGCTCCTCCATAGCTGCAGTGAGCTATCCTCCCTGTTCTCTGATAATCATTGGCAAGAAAGAATTCCTATTGAAATAACCCAAGCCAGCGCTGGAGGTGGAGAAAAGGGCAGTTGTATGGAGGGGGCTTCCAATGAGTTCATCCACGCATTTGCAGGGGGCACTCCACTACCAGTTCCTCACGTTGAGAACTCCAGCTGACATAGTATTAAGGCAATACAAACTTTCTAAAAGTTTCTATTGTCTTAATACTATCTCAGCTGGATACTAAAAGTAAAGCCTTGTTGATGTGTTTAGTGTTTAATGGTATGATAGGTTTGCTTTTTTTGTTACTTCAAATCTTTAGTTATGAAGAGGCTACATTTAGTTAGAAATGATCAATTCAGTGAATGTCCAGAATATGTCTTATATGTTATAACTTATAATACCTTAACAGTTTGTTTTGGCATATTTTTATTGAAAGATAGATTGGAATGCATAGTGATCTATTTATGTGAAATGTACTTATTATCATTGTGCAGTGTTGAGGGTCAAACTTGAAGAAAATATAAAAATATATATATATAATATATATATATATATATATATATATATATATAAATATAATGTTTCATAATTTGCTTGAAGGTAGATTCTTCCTATGAAGCAACAGTTCAAAACTCTGCCTGCTAAATGTGGAACTAGGGTTAAAATAAATGATTACACTAATAGCTTTTTGAAATAGTAATCAATGTATCTGCTTAATACGCAAATTTTTTGCATGAAGTGCCTTAAATAAGTCTTTAGACCAAAGTGGTCTCATGGACCCTTGAAACAACTAAGTACAAATGGCAGAATTAGTTTGATCCCTCGCAGTTTAGATATTTGAAGGCGAAATAGAAAGACTCTTTAAATGACTTATGACTTATTTTGATACCACTTTTGTTCAATAAGTACACTATAATGATTATTTGTATTAGTATTTTTTTTATATTGCGCCATCATGTCATTTAGAACCTTGAGAAAAAGTGGTTTCAAAAATTAAGTGTATAAAAAAAGACGAAATTATACTGTAATGGCAGGAAATGTATTTTCACTTAAAGCACTACTTTTAAATCTTCGTTTTCAAGTGTGTTTGACAGTTGATGTTAACAACAGATTCCCATATCCTGTTCTTGGCTGCCAAACTCCTTTTTAATATTTGTCCTTTTTTTCTTGGTAACCACTCATTGAATTTAATTGAGTTCTTTTTCAAAGTCCTAGCCGATGTGCATGTCATTAAAATGCCACTGTGTGTCTGTAAGGCTGTGATGTAGACATGATATATATATATATATATATATATATATATATATATATATATATATATATAATGTTAGGTAGAAGGGTTGAACTTGATGGAGTTAGGTCTTTTTTCAACCTTATGTACTATGTAACTATGTATGTTGGAGGTTGCATTAGGCACCGGCCCACAAGGCATTTGCCAGATGGCGAGTCCAGGCCTGCTATTTGCCCAGACTTTGCCGTCTAGCTGGCTCATGCATTGACACAGACCAGGAAAGAAGGAGCTTCTGACTTCATGACTGTACAAGGCTTAAAATAGCATCCGGTTTAAAGGACTTTTCTTTGAGAAGGCCACATACCATTGTTTGTCTTTAAAAAGCTAAAATACAGCAGGTGGCAAAATAAATTCAAAATTTCCGGCTGGACTAGAAGTTAATCATTGGCCACATGGTAACTTATCTTGAGATTATAGGTATTGCGCTTCATAAAGTTCTATATAAGTCGGCTGCATGCCACCTGCAATAATCTTAAAAGTCTCATTTACCTGGGATAGGTAAAGCCCTGTAGTAATACTGCCGTCAACCCAGTTAAGCAAAATAAAGGTGGTAGATAAATGGAACAGCCTCGCAGCAAAAGTGGTGGAAGAGTGAGCAACGTAACACAGTGAGCAATTTAAACATCTGATGGGTACAAAGCCTAGTTAAGTTATTACACCTGGAAAAATGGGCAGACTAGATGGGCCGAATGGCTCTTATTGGCTGTCAGATTTGTATGTTTATAAAAAAAACAAACAAAACAGGCTTGCTTTTGCATGGTGGCATATTTTAAAGGAACACCTTTGTTTTATGGAGTGGGTCTCTTACCATAAATGTTTGTATGGCTGTGACCAATTGATAGTGGTTCATGTAAAGCCTTTGAAAAACTTTTTTTTACTATTATTATAGGTTCATTTATAAACACATTTTATGCCATCAGAAAAAAAAAAAAGAAAAAATGTCAGTGCGCTAAGCTAGTCACAGGCTCAAATAATACAAATGTATAATATAAGGCCTACCAAACAGGTGTAAGCATGCTGCAAATATAGTGTATTGGTTGTACAATGTTTACAAAAACCAATGTTTACAAAAACTGTCTGCGCTTTTCACCCTAATAAAGTTGGCAACAAATATATAAACATAATATAAATGAGATATTTTGGTTATTTTCTGCCATCTCTATACACATTGGGACATTTAAGGCTGTAGAACAGTGTGTTACACTCATAAACATCAGGCGGTAGGAAAAACGACAGAGATCTGGGAAGTGTGCTTTTCATACAAAGGCTGCTATTTTTGATTATTATTATTATTAATAAAACATCTTTAATATTGCTAATAAGTCTAGGAGTGCAATGTTAACAACCCCTGATCATTAAAATGTAGCTTCTCCTGCTGTTCATGGGTGCGCAGCGGCCACGTGATTTTACCAGTCACCCACACATTACCAGTAATAAAGAGCTTTTCTAAAGCACCATTTCCCTTTTCTGTTGGATCCTTTGTTATGCATTTCAGTGGTTAGACATGCAGAGTGTTTAACCCCTTAAAGGATGAAAATTCTCTTATGTTAATTTATACCCAAGGACGGAAACATTTTCAGCACTTATTGTTTTATGTCTTTGTTCCCCGGTGCGTAGTCCGGGGAACTCTGATCTCTGACAGCAGGGGAAGGTCTGCGCGATGCATTATTATTGGCATTTCTAGTAACGTCGAATGCACCAACCCTCTTCCAGAAACAATTGTTTAATCGTCTAAAGTTTTTGCTTCTTTCACAATTTTTGCAGGGGACACTTAATTATCTTGTGACATAAAATAGGCACTCATAGGTTGTTGCCATAGGAACCAAAAGAAAAAGCTTCATTCATGTTTATGCATTGTTTTTATGTGATTACACATTCAGATGAAGGAATTCAATCACAGATTTTTTTAAGGTAGATTTGATTTTTTTTACTTGCTTAATATACAGGGCAATTAATGTTTTGTCTAAATGAAGCAACGCTTTTAAGTGTTAGTTCCGTGGGTGAAAACCACACATTTTACCTGTAGCTCTCTTGTAGACTGACCATCCAATTATTTATAGGCTGCTTTTGAGAAGGCTATTACAGAGAAAACCTTCTCTGTTTGATCACAGGGTTTGCTTTTCATAATGCATAGTAAAGTAAGGAGATTAAATATTTTAAGTCATTCTCATACTCTTGGTTAATACACTTCACTGGCTGATGAAAGTAAGTCCATTAGTACATTTTGAGTGTAAATGACTGCAAACTACATAGAGGGTTAGATTTATAACTAGAGTATCCTGAACATAACATGGGCCCCTTGGTATGGAAACAAAAAGCACGCCCCTATGGTCTTCTACATACCACATCTCAAATGAGAGCACTATTGTTCTTGTGTTTAAAGTGCCAACAGATTTTTTTTTGTTCCTTTGCCATAAAGGAATTTCTATTTTTGTGTTTTTGAGAGCCTGGGGTTCGTGCTCTTTGTCTTCTACAACCGCTCAAAAGTGAAAATGTGGTGATCGGTGTTTCAAACTGTGTAGGGCCACAGTGGAGCCGAGTCCCCGGTCTTCGTCCCAAAGGGATATGCAGTCCCAACCTTCCCACCCAGGCGGATTCTCTCCCCGAGGGGAGACCCACTGAAGTCTTGAAGTCTGTCCGCAAAAAGAAGTCTTCAAGGGGGAGTGGGGGCCAGAAGGCACAATGCACTCCCCCCACCAATACCAGACAGAATCTTCGGGACCCAGTTCCACTGTGGCGTTAGGTGACCCAATGGTGCTTAACTCAAGCCCGATACCTGAAATCATATGCGTAATCAGGTGCAAAATAAGTGCCAGTGAAAATGTCCACAGGCCCCAGCCATGGCTGTTCATAGACCTATAGGTTAGCAATATTTCATTTTTCTCCAATAACCTTTCTTCTTCTTCAGACCTAGAGGCTGCCATTGTTGTTGGTCTTGTCGAAGTCCTTTTACAATTAAATAATTTTCTCTGTAGACTATATTACTCATAGTGTCTGGCTGATCAGTGTTGATTGACTGCAAAATGGTAGATTGGGTAACAATACCAGAGGCAGAACACATGTAAATGGCTAGGATGCCACTGTCTAAGAAACTTATATTATGCAAAAACTTGAACAGCTTTGATTTAAAAACTAATTTAGTTTATAATAGGTATAAATGTTGGACGTTTCTGTAACAACTATACAGACTCGGGTCTTTCCTTGTTCTGTATCTTGTAATTAACGTCTCCCTTCCAAGAGCGGACCCAGGTATGTTTGTGTAATCGTTTATCTTGATTAAGATTATAACAGCAGCAATGCCAGGAAAGACTACAATGAATGTGGTAAAACAAGAATAAGACTATGTCTTATGGTGGGTAGGGTAACAAGTAATTCTTGGCTTTTTTGTTGTTTTTTTATTATTATTTCCTGATGTCTTTATTGATTCCAGTTTTATTATACACAAGAATATAGCATTTCCTTCCAAGAATAGAAGTTTTCACAATACTCAAGTATCACAGATGTATAGAAGAAAGACTCTCCCAATTAAATCATGTTTTTTTACAAGGAAAAGCAATGTGTGTGTAGTTTTTGTTTTACATTCCTATGTAGTGAATTACTGACACTGGTTAGCATGTTAACAAAACTGAAAAACAGGGTGAGGCACAGGGTTGCCCTGTCACCTCCATCAAGAATTAAGAAAAAAAAAAAAGTACACGTCTTTTGCCTGTGATTTACAAAATATATTTTATGCTAAATGCTGTAGTGTTCATCATGAACAGTGCACATCTAACCCTTATTCTCCACAATACTATTAGCTATTAAGTCACACGTTAAGCCAACAAAAGGCACATTGGTGTGCTGGTGCAGGCTTGTGCCCAATGCCCGTTCTCCAGGCTGCCTGGGAAGCTGGAGGTAAGCCAGAAGTACCTATCAATGTATGCTAAATAGGTAGTTATTAACTAGTAAAACTTACATAAAGTTTTGCATGGATGTCCTTAGTTACAACTTTCCCCCTATTGAATATCTTGAATTAAATCTATTGCTTACTAGCCTGTCCCGGCCACAGTTCAGACTCCATGCGGTCGTACTAGCCTGTGCTGATGCAAGATTCCCCAACGGGTTGCCTGTTATATAATTGAGTGCGTAGGTAAGTATCTACAGTTGATATAAAAAGTCTGCACACCCCTGTTAAAATGCCAGGCTCTTGTGATGTTAAAGAATAAGACAAAGATAAATCATGTCAGAACTTTTAAAATGTCCGTACGAGCGACTCTATTGGTGACCAATAGAGTTGCTCGTACGGACGTTTAAAAGTGCACCTGTACTTCATTGGTTGATGGCAGATGAGCCCCCTGCTGGCTACCAATAGAGTTGCTCATAAGGACATTTAAAATCCTGGTGCCATAGCTGCTGCATAGTTTGTACGGCGTTTACACCGTATTAACCTCTTCTACAAAAAACGAACAGGAAGAATGTACACAAACATTCGCCCAAACTGAACACAGGAACGGGTGATAATTTGTGGAATACGAAGATTTTTTTCCCCCTACAAAGACGAAGACAAATATGAAGACGAACACAAAGAGTTGGCCGGCGCCCAAGTCTAGTAATGACTTCTAGTTAACATGAGTTTGAATGTGATTGGTTAATTCTGAACACAGCCACAGCCCGTTATAAGAAGGTGCGCACACTTATGCAACAAGGTTATTGTGAGGTTTTTTTTGGATTCCCCCTCAAGGATTTCAGTTTGTTTTGCAATTGAATTATTCACTTTATAGGTCACATTGAAGGTGGAAAAAGTTCTGACATGATTTATCTTTGTCTCATTCCTTAACATCACAAGAACCTGGCATTTTAACAGGGGTGTGTAGACTTTTTATATCCACTGTGTGAAAAAGAAGTAAACGATTAAATTACTATTTTGTTCAAATATTACTAACATGTTCCATATTCCTTCAATACATATTACTTAATATAAAATACACGATGCTGGTCTTCACAAGCAATTCTGCCCACATGAGCAACAGCATAATATCAGTACAATACAATACTGCTTGGAATGACCTGCCTTTTGTAAATATGACTATCCAATATTATAATTTGTATGTTACTGGCCAAGTGGCCATTACTATAGTCAGAATCACTTGGATCCAGGCCCATCCATGTATCCTTTAATGCCAAGCTTTTGCACTACTATGTATCCTAATGCAGGCTCAGAGTCGTGGGAATTGTGTATTTTTAACAGATGGAGAAATGCTAACTTTCTATATCTGTTGTAACATTTAGTGAGTCATTCTCCATGCAAATATCTTGGTACAGAATATTTACTTACACTGGAGAGATTTAGTTTCCATGAATCATGCTTATGCAAGATTTTTAATACCTTAGTTTAAACAGCTTGTTTGTAACGGTAGCTGTGAAAAATATGGATGACTGTCTGTGTGTTGATGACGAAAATTAAGACGCATAATCACCGATAAAACTTGCAACACACATTAAGGCGTGTTTGATGACTGGATGTGTGTAATACAATGATCATCATTTATCATCACAAAACCACTTCACCTATAACGTGATCCACGTTTCACAGTACAGTACAAAGTAACAAAGACTGCATTATAGTCAGTTATTTAATGAAATACAATAGTCCATCCGTAAAGTCGCCCATAGCATGCAATTAAGTTATCCTGACTATGTTCCTGTAAGGGAAAACATAATTTAACCATTATATTATAGGTAGTACTTATTGGGACAGTTTTATATTTTGAATGTTGTGCTTGGATGTTTGTAATATAGATCTTCTGTTTTATAACATTTTGTAAACTCGAGTCTTAAACTGAACTCAAAGTGGAGGACTTTTTTTTTTTTTTTATCGCAGCTGAAGCCTTAAGTGTTTCAATCTTTGCAGGAACGCTTGGAACAATATCAAATTATGTACAGTCACAATAACCAAGGTAGTTGTTTGTACCCATCTACATGGGCACAAATCTGGAAAAGTATACTGCCTTTTTTAATACCTATATCTGGTACCACTCAAAAGGCATTGAATGTGCTAATCTGATCTGCCACCATGAGTTATACCCTCATTTGCCATAAAATTCTATTATAGTCTATTGTTAGGAGCACCTTAATTACATACACTATGTGGATTAGATCCCACCCCAACACTGCACAATGTTTGGCAAATTACATAGCTGAAGACGCCATGAGATTTTAAGTATAAAGCAAAAAGAAACAGGAAATACATAAAGGCTAAAACATCTGTCCTATGCCAAGAAGGATTTGTTTAGGAGTTGCGCTTCCAACATAAAATAATATAAAGAGGTCTTAGGTATCCATAGTGTCTGAGACCTGGTCAGATACAGAGATGTGTTCTTTTTAAAGAGATGAACGCATTTCCTGCTTGCCAGTACATGCATGGTATGCTCGTTGCCAGCTCTAGAGGTGGCTTGTGCAAGAGTTTCAGGAGATCTGATGAAATTTTGTCACGTGTTCTCACTCAAAGTCTAGCTTGAGCCAAGATGAGGTTAACATTTTTCTTTGGTGGTGCCTTTTGTAGGACACTAGTGTGTCTTTTTAGTGGTGGACACAAACCTAACAACAACATTTACAAATGGTAATTTGCGTTGAAGCTATGTATACGTGTGACATACATGCCTGTGTGGACAATATTAGTTCTCTGTTTCGAGTTCAGTTCCCACATGTGGATTTTGTCACGAGTTTAGGTTGGCGGAAGCAGGTTCTCTGTTGTGTCTGGTATTGCAGGATATAGCGACCCTAATTTTAATCATATGATCAACCTATGCCATTGCAGACATCACTTACTCTTCCATATTACTGGCTATTAAAAACACTCAGACAGTGATGACCAGTGTCCAATGTTGCACACGCTTCCAAAAACGATTATCCTTTTTCATGTGTGCCCATCACTGTTCAAATTGTTATACACTGTTTAGCACTGGTAATCCCTGATTAAAGTACTTATCACGCTTAGGTATAATTTTTTGTGTGCTTATTAACACCATTTTTAAACATTATGAGGCATTTTTAAATGTAGCACTTTTGGATTTTAAAACAAGTTCCATTAAAAATATGAAATGGATACTGCGTTGTCTGTAAATTGTGGTTTATACAAAAAACAAAATACTGTCTGCTCTTCTCACCCTAATAAAGTGGGCAACACATTAATAAGGTTTTGGTAGCAGTATAAACTGCTTTGTGTGCCCACTATGTAGGAGGTGAGAGTTAGGTTCTCACCCTATTGAGAGTGTGCCTTGACGTGGCGGGTGAGCTTAATTATGCTTTGGCCAATTCATATAACCAAAACCTCTCCTTTATATTATGTTTATATATTTGTTGCCAACTTTATTAGGTTGAGAAGCGCAGACAGTATTTTGTTTTTTGTATACATTGTACAGCCAACACACTGTATTTGTAGCATGCTCACACTGTTTGGTAGGCCTCATATTATACATTTGTATTTTTGAGCCTGAGACTAGCTTAGCGCACCGACATTTTTTCTTTTCCCAAATTGTGGTTTATGTAAGGTCAGTTTGGCTTTGACCCAAAAGTGACATACCGGTAATTCATGGGGAAATATCATAATAGCTGTATTTGTTGATTTTTTGTGTGTGTGTTTCATGTATCCATTGATCAAACCTGTTCTTTAAGGGCCTGCCTCAACATAGTCCTTGCCCTCAGAATGCCAGTATGCATGTCAACTTTCGGTTGTTTCAGACATTGGGTCACATTTATGATGATTAAATGCAATACTGATTGAGAAATGACATAATTTGAAGTTCCATTTTCAAAAGTACATGTTAAATTATATGGTATTTAGCCGAGCACAGCACACCTTACACATTTTCGCCAGACTTTCATAGGTCTGTGAGGCATTCTTGCAGAAAATGTGTACTTTCTATTCTGCCACCTGTCACGTATATTTTATAGGAGAAATAAAAATGTATCATGAAATTGACGGTATTTTTTTTTTTTTTATTTCTTTCTTGTTTTACAGTCTGCAGTTTCATGTCACATGAAAAGTGCCTGAAGCATATAAAGACACTGTGCTCATGTATGGCCCCAAGTCTAGTGAGGGTAAGTAACCAGGAGGCCTGCCTTCAAATACACAACACTATAATAAACTTAACTTTTTCACTGATAGATTGTTGGATAGACATGGAATTGCCATCAATAACATCAAGTGGTAGGGGCTAAAGGTTATGTTTCGCTTAAATAAATATTAATTACAGTCCATACTATGTTAAACGAATTCATTCATTCGCACAATTCATTTGCGAGGGGGACACCACAAACATGTAAAGGGACCACTTAGCTATTGTTTGCATTAAAGTGCTTGGAATGGCTGGAGTGTCCCTTTAACAAAAATGACTCCTTTAATACAGCGACAACAAAGACTGCATTATAGCCAGTTGCTAAATGTGGCAAAGAAATCCATAAGTGCATCCCTTCTCACACTTGACATAACTAAGCTTTATTTTCTTAGTCGTATTTTTCCAAGTGTACGTTTCTGTAAAAGAAGCAGGATATAATTAGCCAACATCAATACACAATAATGTTAATGTGGGTTCATTATAAGACTACGTATCATTGTAAAACAGCTTTTTTGGTCACATTTCAATAGTATTAATTCTGTAGGTTAAAGGGTTGTCGTGTCTTTGGTGTTAATGATTGCAACATTCCTACACTTAAATGCAGTAAGATTAATACCAGCTGGTAAGTTCTTCCCCATGTGCTAAATCCAGCAATAACAACATGCAGAGTGTGTAGTTGAATCTGTAACAAAGAGTGTGATTGGTTGACTGGAGACAGTGTGAACATATAGGCTCCATATGAATTGTGTCCATAGGCAAAGGAAAACAAGGGCTCCCGCTGTAAGGGTTTTGAACAACAAACTACAGAAACATGGTAAAATGTTTTAATCCATCACAATTTTCCCATTTTTGCCATCAAAAAAAATAATAAAAAAAATTGTTAAATTGATAGAAAACAAAATCTAACACTTCAGTTGTCCTGGTTTTTAAATACCTCCACTCCCCGTCCACTTCCTCCTTAAATGGGGATGTGCCCTGCAACACCAGCGGGACCACCCACTGACGTCAGCGGGTAGTCCTCGCCACATGGGAGCCGGAGCCTGAAAATGCCCGGGTATTAGTATAAATAGTACGTTACTGTCTCAAAATTGTCAAATATTTTACATTTAGTATGCTGGGTTTACAGCTCTCATTTTGAACAGAGAAACCAAAAAAATACCCTCAAAATAACAGTACTGTGCTTTCAAAAATAGACACGTTAAAAGTTTATATTATTCGCTTAACAAAAATAAGAGTTGACAGAACAATCTAAATCAACTCAATATTTGGTGTGCATCCTTTTCCTTCAAAACAGCATCATTTTTATAGGTACACGTGCTCAAAGTCAGGGATTTTGTGGGCATACAATTAGATGTATGATACAAAATCAATGCTAAGGATGATCAATCATTAACTGAAGAGGAGGAATAAAAATAGGCGAGGAGCCGCCAAACAAGTTTTGTTAACGATTATTGTCAAAAGTCATACACCGGGGCAAGACTTGCGTCCAAAAAGCCATACCATTGACATAGAAACATGACAACTCAACTGTCCACAAAAACACAAGAACTGGGGTGCAGTAAAATGATGAGCCAAAATGTTAAATATCTGGCTGTAGCAGAAGGTAGTTTGTTCTCAGAAAGGCAGGAGATTGGTACAAGAATGAGTGTTTGCAGTCAACAGCGAAGCATGGTGGAGGTTCCTTGCAAGTTTGTGGGTGCATTACTGCAAACAGAGTTGGGGTTTTGTTCGGAATTAATTGTCTCCTCAATGCTGAGCAGTACAGGTATATACTTACCCATCATACAATACTTTTGTACAGTACTGTATATATTTCTGTAAAGAAGACAATCCTGAGTATTTCATCAGGAGCATTTGGTCACTTTTTATGCAGCCATCAATCATTGGCAAATTTAGCTGTAACAATAATTTCCTGCTCTGCTTTTCTCACCCTCCTTTTGACCTTAATATTTTTTGCGCAAGCTATGTGCTATAGCAGAGCTATCCAGTAAAACATAGTCACCTGCATCTTCTGATTATGGAAATACCCCACATGCATATGTGTTGTTTTGGGGAAAAACTTATGGATTTGTGCTAATTCAAAACACCCTTCCCTTTCCCTATGTGGCTTGCCCTAACTGAATGTAAAAGAAGACAAATATATGATATAAAAAATAATCAACTTTGGTATGACCATGAAACTATTATCGATGTAGAGTCCTGCCATAGAGGGACAGGAGCCATGTTTTTGAGCCATTTGTTTGGCATCAGTGAGGGATTGTGCAATCAGTAAGACATAGGACATTTTCTTATTGCACATTTGTAGTGCCATCCCCGAACAGGGTGTCTGTTTAGATTTTTAATTGGAGCTCCAAGAAAATGTAGGTCTTTCAGCTTTCACATTTCTTGTAAGAACATGTGTATTGAAAAGAATAACCAATTATGGCTGTAGGCACTGATTGGGGATTTTGTTGTAGTTGAAGACGCACTGCTGCTTTAGGACCTGTGCATCACCCTGTCTTCTCAAACTGACAGACACCCATCCTTGGTTGTGTATGGTGGAGAGAATATACACATCTTTTTTTGTCACTTTGCCTAAGGGCCAGAATTTTAACAAGTTATATCATAACTATCCACCCAGAGGTGGTAGCCTTTATTCGAACTATTCTCTAAGTGGTTCTTAGATGATGACAGCAGTCTGAAAAGTAGATGTGTCATAGAAGATGTATATGTTTCATACTTGCCAACAACCTTAGTCTTTCAACCACTAAATGCCTCTTCTTCATATATCCAGTAATTTGGCCAGTGCTCATGTCCAACTGTTATCAGTAATTGGGACATTGGTACATAGGTTATGCTGTCTGTCCCAACAAATTTGGGGGTATAGTAAACATAAGGGAGAAAGGTAGGCCTTTGTATTTTCGTCATTGAAATTGGCCTCAATTAAGCGACTAGTCCTTGGTGTCTGGTGGTCTGCTTGAAATGGACTGCTACTGACGTATATTAACAGCTCTGTTCTCACCTTTTGGTGAATCAACCTATTAATTTATCGTAACACTTGTATGCGACTGTTTCTGGAAAGTAAATTCCCTGTAAACAAAACCTGCTATGTAAAATGGTATGCAAGCTTCCACAATTTGCTTTTATTTGTGGGTGGTATTCCTATGGAGCTGTTGGTTGAGGGCATGATCTCCAGATTCCAATTCACCAATTGAATGGATAGTGGTTAATACAATATGTAGTAACTCGGAAAGATTACTGGATTTATTGACCTCTTTTGTAACAAGCGTGGGAGGCTTACTTCAAAATTCTGTCATTTTGGTGAACTTGAATTTGTGTGGGCAAGCAGTTAATGGAAAATAACCCGTGGGTGGTGTGAGTAAGAAAAAAAGCTTACATTAATTAAATGAATCTGAAACTGGGGTATAAGTATGCTTTATGACATGTCACCCTTGGCAAACAACTGCAAAGGTCAAAGGCCAATGCTTAAGGTCAATGCAGTAAAATGAACTATGTTAAAATATTACAAATCATTATTTAGTGAATAAACACCTCCTTGACATTACTTGAATTTCAAAAAAGGATTTAATTTTTAAACTGAATATAAACCTCTGAATTACCACCTCAGGAGATCTACAAATGGTGGTTTTCTAGAAGGGGCTGTCAGCTGTTTCTGAAACTGCTTTGGTCATATCGCTGGCTTGATGGATTAATGGTTTTATCAGTGATTAGTCTGTAATCCTGGAGGCAACTTCTTCTAGAGATTACAGTCATAGGTGGTCGCTAACAACATCAAGTCACCATGATGAAGACGACAACAGTTCTTCAAGAGGATACTCTAGGTTCCAAATATATTACCTTGAGAAATTCATGTTGTTTTAACCCCTTGGTTGAAATCCACCCCCAGTAATATTTGCTTTCCAGGCTTATTGTTACTGATGGCTAATTGCTTTTGTTACTTTTGTTCTGCTTCAGTAGGACATGCAGAAATAGCACGGTCCACACAATAGAAGCTGTGTGTTTGTGTGTTGCACGCATGCCAGCCCATTTAAATTCCACTTGATACACATAATGTAGCCTTATCTACCATATATAGTCATACTGCTAACCTTAGTAGCTTTTTGACTTCAGGGCAAACATGCTTCAGCTTGCAAATTTCTTGATTTTGTTTAGCTATATGCAAAAGTAATGTGTTTATTTCAGATTTTAGGCACCCTGTTTCATCCGTGAAGAGGACAAAAGAGTCTACAGTCTTTGCAACGGATCTCGGTAGCCCGTATGGGTATATCCGCCACTGCAACCGATGAGCCTCTCGCTTATTATCAACGTCAGAATAGAGACTAGATGCTTGAGAGAACTCAGTTTAATGGGAAACGCACCCATTTAAAACAGTACAAGGGGGTAATTTACACTCAATAGTCGCAGCAAGACACACATCATTTTCAATCAGCTCCTTTGTACACTGCTCAGTATTTGACCTCTGCCCACATCAGCCCAGTAGGGGGTTGCTATTGTAGTCTGTGGTGATGATGGTAATCACTGGTGGTTCCCTGACTTCTGGCGAAACCAGCCTGGATATCAGTTCTTGGTGCAAATACTGGCCATAGAAGTTTCTGTTCTGACCTGATGGAGAGTAAAACACCACAGCAAACTGCAGGCACCCAAAATCTGTGTCCGAGCTCCACAGTCTTTGGGTGAAAGTGGCGCTCTTTACCGGGCTAAAGAAGTAGTACCAACGGCTTCAGTGACATTTCAGTGACATTTAGTCACAATGTTGCACAACTACCATTATTTCAAAGTTCTCCTGGACCAAAGGTGGGTACAAGGGGTCTGTTGGGACTACTTCTTCTCCCTGGTACAGAGTGCCACATTTCCCAAGTTACCAGAGTCTCTAAAGACTGTGGAGCTCGGACACAGATTTGGGGTACCTGCATTTGGGAGGGAGTTTTATTTGTGGTGTCTTACTCACCATTGGGTCAGGATTTACAGGACCGAGACCTCTGTGGCCAGTATGTGCACCAAGATCTGGTATCTAGCAATTTATTAACTGGTTTCTTCCTAAAGTCTGGGAACCACCCATGCTTACCATTTTCTCAGCAGACTACAGCAGTGACCCCCTACTGGGCTGAAGTTGGACATGGGCTTGATAATAAGCGAGAGGTTCAGCAGTCGGAGTAGCGGAGGAAACGACTTTAGCAGATATACCCATTCTGGCTACCGAGATCCGTTACACTAAATATCCCCAAACAATTACACTGATTCACAAACAAAAAACACATGCTATTTTTTTGTTCTTAATAAATGCTTTTGTCTATGTTAAAAGCTGTGGAAGTTATCTATGTCTGTAATGGGCAAGGTGATTGAGGGAGGTCTTGTGAGAGTGGGGGGAAATGAAAGTACAGGACAGTAAGCAGGACAGTAAGCTGATAGATATGACAGTCTGGAAACTATCTTACAGGTCTAAGTAATATCTATGTTGCAAAAATAGTACCTTCATAATTTAGTTCTGTATTTCATGAGAGTATTATCTATAATACATTGATATTTGAGAAGGCACAGGTGACAGAGCTGCAATGCAATTGCGTAAATATCTATGCTACAAATGGAGTCCTTACGCAAGCCAAGTAGTGGCACGAAAATAGTAAAATGTGTTTCTTTGTGACAACACTGTGGCTTCTGATGTCAGCTCAGGCTATTACTGCCCCTTAGTGCCTGAGGTCTGGCTGGGTACATGGGCATCCGACTGTAGCACAAACCTAGGCAAAATGTTGTGCATTCCAATCCTTCTGCTTCAAGTAACAAAAACCTATTTAGCACACATTGCTATGTACCCTACAGGCAATATAAAAATGTCACATACAGAACAAAAGAACAATGGGTGTTCCCTTTTAAAGGTCCTCAAGCTAAAATACATGAAATGTTATAATTCTTCTTTAAGTGCCATACAACAGATCACGCCAGGTTTGCGTGTTCAGTCATACCTGGATAATTTTAATGTAGCTGCTGGACTGGACTTCCTTTGTAATTTCTCCTAAATGTGATTACTGATGTGGTAAAATTTTTTATCTCTGTTGGTAGGTCTAAGTATAGCGTGACCAAAGGTTCTTATTTGGTATCATGTAGACTTCGGAACAAGTATGGCCTTCTGATATGACAGTGTAATATTCTCTTATATCTACTGCTAGTGCTTACTAGAATTGATTTACATAAAAAATATCTGCCATTTAACTATATTATTATTTTTTCTGTGTTTTTTTTAAGGTTCCAGTATCTCATTGTTTCCGATCACCTGGGCATTATAAAAAGAAGTTTTGCGCTGTGTGTAGAAAGCACCTAGATGATAGCTTGGCTTTACGTTGTGAAGGTAAGCTCCAGTTTTATTAATGTATACACTAATGTTTCAACGGTTTGGTTCTAGGAAAACAAGGACATTTATACCGGTGCTAACACAATTGCAAAAGAAAACGTTTTTGTTTTTTTTTTTTAAATATTCTTTCTTCACTGTTTTGAGCATCTGCTGCCTGTGTATTTTCTGACTCTGTATTTCCTTTACGAGAAAAGAGAAGATCAAAGCATTACTAACCAAAGAAAATTATTATAGTGAAGTAGGTTAAAAAAAATAAAAAATGATGTGGCATAATCAATGGCTGGTCTAAGGTATACCGGAGTCCAAAACAGGGTCCAATATTAAGGACCATAAATAAGTTTATTTATTTTCAGATCTGTTCTTTATACATAACCCCTTAGTTTCACACCATAGTGTCCAGTCATCTTCCTCAGTTCCAGGCCATCTCAAAATTAGGACAAATGGTCATTGCCAATAATAATGCATCTTACAATAGCAGATATGACTAGCTGTGCTCAGATGAATTCAGAAACACATACAGAATTACCGTGCCTGTATCTCAAGATTTAAACACATTTGCTCATTGTATTAACCAACACATATGTAAGAGAATAGGAGGAGTGGAGGAGCTTGAGTTAATTTGCCATTCTCTTTTCTTGTATTTTAATAATCTAGACGTGAGCACAAAGGCTATTATTAGGTTGTGTTTATGCTCTCTTTTTTCCATAATATCTTAAAAGTGTTGTTCTTAATACATTAACTGTACACTGTGGTATGTAAAACAAATAAAACATTAGCAGGGCTTCCATTTTATGCTTACTTGCAAAAACAACACATAAACACTTTATAATCTTTTTTTTTTTTCTTTCATGGTATGGCAACAACCGGTCAGTGTCACCCTTTTTATCACATAAAAATAAAGTGTTCCTGAAAAAAATGTAAAAAATTATTTCTGGGTAGGCTATGGACATTTAACAGTACTAGGAATAATGTTTTCAGCAGTGTATTTCATTACACGGATGTTAAAATCTGAAGAGTAGTTGGAACAGCACCATTAATTTTTTTTGTTCATTTGTAATTAAATCAAATGTCTTCATTAACATTTTTTCCTTTATTTTATGCAGTCTTGCTGGAAAAAAAATTGAAAAGAAAATACATCACGTTGGCATTTTGTCTTAGCTGGGAGTTAATTGTACTCTTGGGTCCATGCATATGCTAACAACTGACAAGAGAAATTTATACATCTTTCAGACCAACATTAAGCCCTGCATTGAGACTCTATTACAGTCATAGCCTGTGGGATAAACTGGTCTTTTGTGCAAGATATCTTATGACAGGTGGAAAAATTGGTATTACTTCAAGATACATTTTATATAAAAATAAGTTAGAGGGAAAAAAAGTGGTTTTTTTTTTCAGTTTTTTTTTTATTAAGTTTTTCTCAAATAAAAAATTCATTATGGAACTACTTCCGGTAACTATATTATAGCTAATGCAAATAAAATGTTGAGATATATACAGACTATTAAAAAAAAAACTTTTCCTGTACGATTTCTTTATCTTGGAAAAATATTATTTTCAGATTATTTGGTGGTTTATAGAATACGCTTGGGTTGTGTCCATACCTACGTATGGGTAAAACCTACGAGCATTGGCTGGTTTAGGACAAATGTTGTCGACAATACACTGTTTGGCTGCTATGGAACTACAAGTCCTGTTATTTTCCCATGCTAGTAAGCTAGACATAGACTAGCTGAGCATGAGGAGTTTAATACTTAAACAAGAGAAAAATTACTTGCTGGCTACCCTCTTGTTATAGAAACATCAGAGGGAAGGTTGGCCTTGTGGCTTATGAACAAATATAACCTACGTCTCTTGTCTACTTGTAGTGTTTGGCTGTTCCAAGTGCATATTATTTGTTAGCTTTTTTGTTTTCTTTGAAATATGAGAAGCATTTATATGCTACTTATACCTAACAGGAGGAACATCTCCACTCGTTATTACCGTGACAAAATGATCTCTTAAATAACTATTGTAAACAGTCTCTTTCTGTTAATTAAACACTTACTAACAGTACTTTAACAGTAAAACATATAAATGATGCTCGTCAGATGTTTGGCCCAGAGAAACCTTTTACTATTTACCTATTATTTTTTAAAACCATCCTCTAGTATCAGGAAATGCAAAGACTCATAAATACCTTTTGTGCTTATTCACAGTACCCTGATTTTTACATTCCAAGATATAATTGTAAAACTTGAAAGGTGAGTCAGGGTATGTATCAGATGCCTTCAGGAAGTAAAGGCTTGTGGAGCAGTACATCATTTTAATGAGTTGTGTGCCAACTGGTGACCTTCCTCTTACATGGCGGTTGCCTCCAATTTGAGTTGATAAGTCCAGACTTCATTGTCGGCATGGATTTGTTTATGGATTTCTTCTAATTGGCAGGTTTAGTAACTAAATCTAGCCTTGGAAATGTGGGGCATATGCTAGCTTGGCATTTTGTCTCTTTTTTTTTTCTTTTCTTGTAGCGGTGTGATGAGGAACATCATGTGGTCAGAGCTAAAAACCATTGCTTCTCTTAGTGACCTCACCTCCTGAAATGTGTCTTATCGAACCTGCTGTTGACTGCAACCTCCATAACGAAGCAACCAAATTAGTAAATGTGCATTCAACAAAAGTTGAACAAATAGACTGGGGCTTTAAACAGTTTGTTTCTCATAAATGTGTAATGACTCACACAGGTTGGTAAGTGAGCTGTTTGTTTGAAGTCATTAGGCTTAACAATTTAGAACGTGAACTCTTCAACCTTCCAAGGTGTGAGTAAAGCTATGGGTTGCGACAAAATTAACGTAAACGCCTCTTTAGCACCTATTCTCATTACCAGCTTCATTATACTTCTTTTAGAGCTTATAGTGCTGGGTTCATCACACATTTCGTACCATTCCATGGTGAAAGATGCAACTGTATGTAGTAATTACCACATTACCATGTTTTATGAAGCAGATGACCAAAATAATGAAAAGGAAGCTGGAGCTAACCGAGAGTGTGTTATTTTACAGATGACGTGGATTGGCTTTTTGTATCATGGTGTCAAGACCCAAGGAAATGATGCACAGTAGCTTTGTACATGTTTGTACCTATTGCCTAAATAAGTCTTTCATATAAGCAGATCAAACTAAAATGATGTAGCCAGTGTGCTGTCTCGAAGTTCTCTCCCTTCTCCTCAATTACAAAGGCTGCCTTAACAAATCAACCACAATTGCCAACTTGACAATAGAGATGTAACTTGATGGGGAGGAGTAATTATGCACATCCTGCGAACAGGAAGCTCATATGCTTGGGTCTATGGTTTATTTAGTAAACATGGAAAATATGCAAAAAGAGAAGCACACCTTAGAGAGCATATCGATATTAAAATACATATAAGAAAGCAAGATATCGGCGCACACCCAGTAAATATTTTTTTTAAAATGTGAAGTGCACTACAATAAAAATGTGATAGTTGTGCTGAAGGTAAAGAATTTGGCAGATGAAAGCTCTAAGCCACTTTGACACACGTCCCACAATGTGTGTGTATATATATATCAAAGAATGTCACAAGGTAAAACAGAAAAACCTTATGCCAAACTTAAAAGTATATAAATCAATGCACATAAAATAAAACTATTTCATTTCAGTATTCATGCTTTAAAAAAAAATTCAAGCATGAATACTGAGGATTCCATCACACCATATGGCCATATATATTACTTAGCCCTCTACCACGTCAAAGCACTCCAGTTCCAGTAAAGTTGACCAGCCTTAAAAATGAAATCAAGGGTTATTTTTATTTATTCTTATTATTTTTTAAACTGTTAAACACAATTTTGTGTAATGTGACGGAAATGTGTCCTCTGATTATCCTAATCTATTTTCTATGAGTTATAAATAGAGACCATTTTAATAGCCAGTTCCTTCAGATTATTAGTCAGTTACCATAAATAAGCCGGAATACGTAGATTGCTTAATGTTGCCTTATGTAAAAGAAGTACTTGCACAACGCGCTATATGATTATCTTTATTAATTCACTGTTGATTTGATGTTTTGTCCTGACTCACCATTAGGGAAGTCTAAATTACTGCGTAGCTTTTGCTAGGGGTTGTAATAAAGGGAGACATTGTAGCTCGTGTTCCCAGGGCAGGTAATGACACACATTTGGCTGCATAAATATATATGTGGTCATAATATGGGAAGATCATCATTCATGTAATAATATGTTTTCAGTTTAAAGTCGGCTAAAGATAATTATATGCAACTATTAACTAGTCTGAGTGGAGATTTTTATTATATGAAGTGTTCTTGTTGCCTGGCCTTAGATTCGTATTCGTAAAGCTTTAGAGAAAATACAGAAATGACAATCCAACCATTATAGAAGGGAGACATTATTATTATTATTATTTATTGTTTTATATGGCGCCATCAAATTCGTTTTTGACGTTTTAAGTCAAATTTCATACTTAAAGTTTATAAAATATCTGTGTATAGCTGTTTACCTCCTTGTAAGTTTTCTTGCTGTCTCTGAAATTGATATTTTGCTCTGTAACCGCACTCAACATCGGTGTCTACTGTGCGAGTAAAAGCTGCGGTTTCCCTTTTGTTGTAGTTGCCGGTTACGTTCAATGGGCATATTTCCTGAATGCCACTATTGAGTAGTCAAAGGGGATTTGGATTTATGTTGAGGTTTACCTGAATGCAAAAATTATTAGCTAATAACAACGCCAAGGGAAAAGGAATCCGTGAGCGGTACATGGTCCTTGTTTGAATTACTCTGCCCCTATTTTCACACTTGGTGGGTGATAAATAATTGCATGTTTCACAGACTGACTGATAAGCAGACAGACAATATGTAATAACATAAATAACATTTTCCTCCCACAACAAAGAATAGCTCTGAAAAATAGACATGACCGAATAGCAAAGATATCAGGCTGAAAACTCGTTATGCATCATCACCAGTGGGTGCATTGGATGTGTTATGTATATGAAACTACAATATGTTTAGTCATAATATCATTAAAGGTTGTGTTACACCTACTCAGAATTTAATGATTTTGTAACTATATTAGTCTTTATGCCCAAAGCCTTTCCAGAAATAAGGGTTATTTGCTCAGAGAAAGAGGGAGAGTGGTTAATGTTTTGTCTTGGTGGAACAGCACCTTTAAACATTAGGATAATACAGTGTGGTATATGTGCTATGTGTAGGCACATGCTCTAATCTCTGTTTGAAACCAGACTGTTTCTGTAAACGCGATTCCTGATTGTACCTTTTGTCTTTTAGTGTGTGAACTCCATGTACATACAGACTGTGTCCTGTTCACTTGCAGTGACTGCCGACAGTGCCACCATGGGGGTGAGCAGGATCACGTAAGTACCCCTAGCTGAGCAGCAAGACATGACTTCTGTTAGCACACATTTCATGGTAATTCACCCACAGTGAAGACCAATGTTGAAATTAGACAATTGGACCAGAACCTGCAAAGCTGTATTAGGTCACGGGAGGGCTGGCAGCCAAAGGACTGGGGGGCAAGTCTAGTCAAATGGCACCACTGAATCAGCCCATCATCCATGCCTATCTTTTTCCTGATTTTCTAACGCATATTGATGTGATGGTATTGGGAATTGATCAGTACACAAAAAAAAAGTCATTGTACACGGGATGCCTGATGCCACAAGTTACTGCCACTAATATTTTTTTCAATAAAATATACAGATCGATATAGACGCAAAACCTTTACTTTTCCTCTCACTGATTTCTGGACCTAGAAAGTTTTGGTCTCTATAGTGATTACAAATTCAGGAGGGTGTTTTATGTCTGTATAAGTAAAAATTAAATAGTTCAATTTATTCCTACAGAAAGTAAAGTGCCAGGAAACAGACAATCAAATACACGCCAGGACAGGCTCTGCCACACCGACCCCCCAAGCACACACACACCAGGACAGGCTCTGCCACACCGACACACAAAACACACACCAGGACAGGCTCTGCCACATTGACACCCAAACACACACATCAGGACAGGCTCTGCCACCGACACACAACATACACCAGGACACACCACACACACACACCAGGACAGGCTCTGCCACACGACACACAAACACACACCAGGACAGGCTATGCCACACCAACACCCCCATCAGTACAGGTTAATCTAAACAAATGCTGGTTGTTTTGTGTGCTTCCCCCCTTGTGTATTGATGCCCCAGCCAGCCCCCCTGTTTGGTTTTAATGTATTCCCCCCCCACACCCTTGTGTATTGTCCCATTTGCATATGTGCCCCCAGCCAGCCCCCTTTGTGCATTTATGCCTCAACACCCTTGTGTATTGATTTATGTGTCCCCAGCCAGCCCCCCTCCCCTGTATATTGATGCCCCATTTTGTATTGGATAATGTACCCATGTGTATTGCCCGCAGGCACCCACCCCCCTTTGTGTCTTGATTTGTGTGATGCCCCAACCACCCTGTTGTGTACTTATACCCCCTACTTGTATTTAATTGTTGTGCCAAGGCAGCCCCCCTTTGAATATGGGTCCCCTACCACCTATCACCCCAACTCTCCCTGTCACGGGCAGCTGTTCCGTGTGAGCCCGCCTACTTGAGAGGCACATCGCATCTTCAAAGGGTTGGGACAAAGAGCCTCACTAAGGCACTGGGCGGGATTGTGCAGGCACGTCGGCCGCTTAATGATTTTAAAGCTGCTTTAAAACTTGCAGCCGCATCAGCTGCAATGGCATCTCGGTGTACCGGCCCACGGACTGGACAGCCCACCGCGGGTGCTGCAGGCTTTTGCCCCGCATTAAAGACGGCCTTTAGCCATTTCAGCAGGCGGCCGCACAGCCATTTAATTTAGCCCTAGTTTTGTGTTTATAGGATACTCTACATTTCCCAAGACAGGAGACATACCTGCTTATAAGGTTCAATAGACTTTTCAATGCAAAACTTTTTTAGGGGGGGATCAGTTTTATGGCACTTAAAAAAGGCAGTTTTGTATTCCAGAAAAATTTAATATGGATGTTACAGATTTGATTTATTTTTCCGTTACCATAACACAAACCCAAATAAATGTTTAATAATAAATAGTGAATTCTATTGAATATCGTTTTACCTGTTGCAAAAGCAATGAACATTTCACACAACTGAAAGCGTACATACAAATTCTTAGTTGATGTCACGCATGTTCTTACATTATGTGCCCACTGTGGTCGGCTATCTTCATTAGGTGAAATCTCTACAACACATGTACCAATCATAATAATTTAAAGCAGCTCTGTTACTTTTTACAATATCCTACATTTTACAGTTCTATACACTAAATAAACCCGGGTAACAGTGTTTATGTACTAAAATAGGCAACATTTGCCTATTAAAAACCCACCTGATGTGTATACCAAGGGGAAAGTTATCTTGCTTCCCTGTTTTCAGTTTCTGCATTATTATTGCTCCCCTTTAGCTTATTGCCTGTGTTGTTAAGTTGTTGATGTTTGCAGAGAAGGGTGATAATTTATTATATCTGCTGGCTTTGCCAACAGGCTGCCACCTTGGCTCCCACAAAGTTCCATTGGAAACTATATCTCTTTATGTTGGTGAAAGTTCCCCATTACCTGAAAAATCCTACCAAGATTTCATGTTCCACAAATACTACCTTAATCAATCTTTTCCTTCTTAATTAGAAGGTAGGTAATTAAATCATGCCGGGTTACGAAAAGCCTACTAATTCTACAAAAAAAAATCTGTACTGCCAGAACTGTACTATACAGCAGAGGACATGAGGTCATCTCACAGAATTCTGGGCTCTCACTTGGTTCCATGTGGGTGCAACCTACTCATATTGGGAAATTAGTAATATCAACTTTGAAAGCAAAGAGAGCCATTTGCCAACGTGTATATTAATTAAGAAGGGACAAAATTAGGCCAAGTATGGTCTGGTGCTGAGAGTGTTCAAATAAAGAATAAATATGCACCTTTCCTGCCTTTCGTCACAGTAATTGCAGATAATGTGTATAATTATTATGGTCTATGAACAACATGTGTGATTAATCTCTATTTACCTTCGCTACATCACGATAGAAACGTCCTTTACTATCCGTAGATGTGTAGTCATCAAGGACTTCAGAGCAGCACATGTGCACAACGTGGAGTCTTACCTAGCATTCCCCGTACATGAATGCTTGGCAATCTTCCCAGATGACTATAACAACAATAATCAGAACAAGGCTAAGAATAAAATGAGGTTAAATATAAGCCACACATTTGTATTTAAATAGTATACACTAGACATTCCGGGCAGGGAAATCCTGTAGTTAAAATAATATGTTTATTAAAATTAATTCAAGCCAGATTTTGGGAGTATGTATTTTCATCTTGTAGAACAACATACCGTATACAAGTTGCTTTTAAAAACTGAACATCCCCCACCCTGAACAAGGTACAAGAAACTTAACCAGTGGGTTGAAGGGACACTTTAGCCATCATATACACTTTAATACACGTACATTTTCATGTAGTTTCCCTTAAAAATGCATTGAGTGATTCTACGAAAACCTCTTAAATGCATTTGCCCCTTGCCCCGTCCCCCAGATACCGTATTGGCTCGAATATAGGCCGCGCTTTTTTTCCCCCGCGGCCAATATTCGGGGTCTAGCGCCCGACTCCCGGGACATGCAGTTCTGGGCCCCAGGCAGGCAGCGGGGTTAGGATACAGATCACCCGGGGGGGACCTGCACCGCTGCAAACAAGGGAGATTGTTAAAGCACATCGTGCAGACGTGCCGGCAGCGGAGGTTGTTTACGCGCATCGCTGCAGACGGTGAACGTCCGCACGATGCGTTTTACCCCTGCCCCCAAGACTTACCAGAGCAGACTCCCGACTGTCTTGCGGGGCCAGCGGGGGACATCTATGCAATAAGCGTATACAACTTCCGGTGCGGAAGTTGTATACGCGTATTGCGTAGATGTCCCCCGCCGGCCCCGCGTAAGACACCCGGAGTCTGCCTGGTAAGTCGGGGCAGAGTGGCAGCATATCTCGGGGGGAGGCAGCGAGGACAGGGCAGCATTCTCAGGGGGGCATATCTCGGGGGAGGACAGTGGCCAAGCATATCTCGGGAGCGAGGAGAGTGCAGCATGACTATTAAAAAAAAATTCTTTAAAAAAGCACCAACTTTTAGGGTGCGGCCTATATACGGGGGCGGCCTATATCCGAGCCAATACGGTATTTGGCTTGCAAGTGATGTACAGCTGTATTATTTTGCTATAGTAATTGTTAAAGGTATTTTGTTACTCTTATAGAAACGTGTGTCAGTAATGGACAGGGAAGAAATCCTAAAGTAGCAGTGTTTCCCATCTGTTTTATCTATTTTTATTGTTTTTTTTTCTTCTTTAGGACACCTATCACCATCACTGGCGAGAGGGGAATTTCTCTTCAAGTGCACGGTGTGAGGTTTGCAAGAAAACATGTGGGTCTTCTGAAGTTCTCTCTGGAATCCGATGTGAATGGTGTGGTATTCAGGTATGAGTTTTCACTCGTTCATCCGCTACCATTAAATATGATTAGTCACATGCATTAATTTATGTTACTCAATGTCAAACAAAATGAAACTGTAGACAGCTTTTAACATATTTAAATAGCCTTTCTTTTGTGCTTTGAACAGATTATTTACCAGCATGTTGCTGGGCTCCTGAGATGCTTGTTTTTAAAAAAAAATAAAAAAAATTATGGTTCAAGATTATTACTTGTGTCAAAATCTATGTGTTGTGTCTTGTGAACCTTAAATATTCCTAGTTTAATAAGTCACATGTAGGATTGAATTGGTTGGAAATATGTTAAAACACTTGTCGGTTTATGTGTTATACTGATTATGCTGGGCTTACTTTAAATACTTGTAGGGGGCGAAATCTCCATAGTGGGATATTAACGTGTGTAGAAAGCTTCTAGTGGGACTAAGACTTGAAATAAATAATAGTTGCATCATCAGGAAGTAATATATATTAATTTTTTTTCTTATATTACTGTGGGTGTTTTTTAAGGATGAATGAAGAGCAATTTCCATTGTCTCTAATTTCCAATCTGGCTAATCTTATTACTGACAGTGAAAAACTAAAAGTTATCATAGAGATGCATAAAGCCTAATGACTTGACTTGAATCACTGATGCACAATTAGACCTCTTAAACTATCATCATTCCAGTACCTTTAGATAAACAGAAAGTAACTTAATCATTTATTTAAGACAGAATAAAACATACTAAAGAATACAGCCTCTAAGTTTTTAATGTCTCAAGGCAATTTGTGAACACCATTTATCTTCTTTTCTCTTTGGTAGGCACACACTGCATGCTTCAGTGTCCTGAACCATGATTGTACCTTTGGTCGTCTAAGGAATATGATGCTTCCACCACATTGCGTTCGTTTACACTCACGAAACTTCAGCAAAATGCATTGCTTTAGAATATCCGAGTCTCTCCAAACTGATCAAGGTAAGTACGCATATTGACCACTCTGAATCTGACCATTTATAGTTCTCATTACATAGTATTAGTTTTCATCTTTATCACTTGAACATACCACAGTTTTTTCCTTTGTAGAAGACTGAAATTATGAATTATTTTAAATTTACCTAACCTTATATTTTACTTTTCTTGAAACTCATTGTGAACATCATTGTTCAAGAAGACCACCTCTGCACACATTGTATACAGATCAGCTTATTGCTTCCTGGTGAACATTCACTCTCATCACGTAGTTTTGAAGCTTGTTGTTGACATTACTGTAATATCTCAAAGTAGTTTAACGGTTGATCAGTTTTATATATAAATACCACCTACCGAATTTCTCTGTCTTTAGTTCTGGTTCCTCCACCGCTCATATGTGAAATGGACAAACGTATTGAGACACACCTCTTAATTATTGAATTCAGGTGTTTCAATCAAACCTATTGCATTTACAAACAGTTGTGAAAAAAATAGGTTGTTCTGAAGAGCTCAGTGGATTTAAGCGTGGTACTGTGATAGGATGCCTACTTTGCGATAAGTCAGTTTGTAAAATGTCATCCTAGCTAGATATTCCACGGTCAAATGTAAGTGGTATTATTGGAAGCATTTAGGAACAGCAGCAACTCAAAGCAGAAGACCACGTAAATTCATAGAGCGGGGTCACCAAGTGCTGAGGTGCATGGCGTGTAGAAGTCTCTAACGCTTTGCCGATTCCATAGCTGAAGAGTTTAAAACTTTCACTGGCATTAATATCAGCACAAAAACTGTTCATCCGGAGCTTCATGGAATGGGTTTCCATGGCTGAGGAGCTGCATACAAGCCTCAGTACCATGCCAAGCATTGAATCGAGTTGTGTAAAGCACACCACCACCACTGGACTCTGGAGCAGTGGAAATGTGTTCTGTGGAGTGATGAATCACACTTCTCTGTTTGGCAGTCTAATGGGCGAGTCTGGGTTTGACGGATGCCAGGAGAACATTACTTGCCTGACTGCACTGTGCCAACTGGATAGTTTGGTGGAGGAGGGACAATGCCCTCCACCCCATCTAACACCTTTTAGGATGAACTAGAACGGGGATTGTGAGCCAAGCCTTTTCATCCAACATAAGTGTCTGACCTCACAAATGCTCTACTGGAAGAATGGGCAAAAATTTCCACAGAAACACTCCGAAATCTTGTGGAAAACCTTTCTAGAAGAGTAAAAGCTGTTATAGCTGCAAAGGGGGGGACCAACTACATATTAATGTCTATGTATTTAGAATCTGATGTTATAAAAGTCCCTGTTGGTGTAATGGTCAGGTGTCCGAATACTTTTGTCCATATAGTGTAGGTACAGGCCTGAGTGAATGTATAATGTGTATTTAACAAAAGATCTGCCTGATTGTGTTGCATAAGGTTATGAACACATCTGCTGTCTGCTTTTTTGTCAGATAATTGCGTTTACATGAAGACATTTTTATATGATTAAATGAATGAGAAGTTTGGGTATTTAACAGTACTAAGAATTATATTTCTAATGCAGCATTCAGTTATAAAAGTGTTAAATTCAGTAGAGTAGGTGGAACAGCACCTTTAAAAGCACTTAGAGTGTGTATTGGTGCCAGCAAAAATGGAAAACTTTGTAGGACGGTAAACGCTGTCTATTACAATATATAAACAATGAATGTTTTCCCCAGACAAGTGGAATTGTTAGACGTTCATATGTTTACATATTTTTTGGCCTGATGTGTTCACTTTTACACTTTTCAGAACTAAGTGGAAAAATATACGCCCTGTATTTGGCAAAGCCTGCCTTTGGTATAAAAAAAATACCCATAAGGAGTACACAGTGTGTTTTATGACACCACATGGCTCAATAAATACAGGCACAATTTCTAATCCCTCTAAAAAAAATCCTGGCTCAGGTGTTTATAGCAACAAGTAATATGAGGACGTTTGTCTTGAAAGTTTCCCAATAAAAATGCATCTTGAAATCACAGCTAAAAGCTAATAGCTAAAAGGTCTTGTTACATTTCCAGGATATGGTAGCAGTTTTAGATATAACAGCATAGCATCAGCACAATGTCTTTAAGACAGGGCGGAAAAGCTAGATTCATTGGGCTTGAGCTTTCCCACAGGGGCCCACAATAGCTGGCCCACCACTGAGGCCAAAGGCATTGAGAGGCATGGAGAAGAAAACAAGGCATGCTAAAATGATGAGAAGGTTATTGAGATGGTGCTGGGTATCTTTTGAGGTAGGGGTTTAACATACGATGCCTTACCCACAGTAATGTGTTGCGATGCAGACCCCCACCGGCTGACAGAGAGGATGATTCTCTGTCAGCCGGTGGGGGTCTGTGCGATGCGCACAGCCTCCGTTACTGCCCTTCACTTACGCTGAGGCTTCTATGAAGCTGCAGTGAAAGTGCCTGTCAGCAACGGAGGTTCACAAAGCACCAGGGAGTCGGGAGAGAGGCAGAGTGATGTATGGGAGGGGGAGGAGTCAGAAGGGTGTATGGAAGTGGAGGGGAGAGGCGGAAGTTGTCTGTGCGCATCACACGGACACCCACCGGCCGACGGTGAGGGGAATCCAGGTCCCCTGCAGCGATGTTATAATCCGATCTCTGTTTGAGGTCGGATTATATAAGGAGAGGAGTTTTTCAGAGCATTTGCTCTGAAAAAAACCTCTTTTTATAATCGATAAAAATCGATTTGACTAATCGATAATGAAAATCGTTGACAACGATTTTCATTATCGATTATCAATTTTATGGATTAGTTGTTTCAGCCCTATAACATATTATCAAAATCATCTATCTGATGTTTAATTTGGGTAAGAAACATTGACAGAATCATCATATGTGATGATCGTATAATGTTCAGGTCACAAATAATGTTTATAGTCCTTGTATTACAAAATGGTAGCCATCACCAATGCAGAAATGACCCATGTTTCTGACGTCTTTGAGTGTAACCTTTTTTTTTCTGTTTGTTTTTTTGTTTTGTTTTTACATCTTACAAAAATCTGATCTTTATCTTTCCAGATGATGATAATGAAATTGAGGGAGTAACACAGGGATCTGTGAAAGAAACACCCACATCAGCTGATTCAAGTAAGTCTCATAATACTATAAGGACTAAAGTAACACTCCATCCTTCATATGCACTTTAATGTGTATGATAGCCAAGTGTTGCCTAACAAATGCATGTTTTGTGTTAAAACTAATAGATGTATTAGTTAGAATCATCTCTATACATTTGTAATGTTTTCTTGTCCCCAATTTTTGTCCCTTGCAAGAAATATAGGGCTTCTACAATGTATGGTGCATCATGGATTTATTTGTGAACTGGTCCTTAACATCTAAAATAGATGATAAAATCTTTTTTGCCCTTCTAACTCTGAGAATATAAAGGACTGCCGGGAGGCAAGAGTTTTTTAATTTCTAGAGGCATAGTGAGCAAGGAATTCAGAGGATGTTAATTTACCCATTCTTATGGGAGCGCTCAAAGCAGCGGCATTGATTTTTGAAGGTCATTTATGGCTAGCTAGCTTACTTTGAGCTGCTTATCTCCCTTAATTAACATTAGGGCCATAGTGTATCTTCATGAAACTCGTTGTTGAAGCTCGTTGCAGGAAACAGCTGGTCATGACCAGGTCTTCAAAGCTTGGTCGATAAGCACATAAAAGAATCCTTTCGATATTTTAATCAATGATGTATGTATTTTTATTTATTTTTATAAAGAACATCTAGCCATCAAGAGAATGCTTAATTGAAATGAACACTCAAGTCCCCCTTTCCTGAATTATTGTTTTCATTAACTGATCAAGGTAGTGATGGAAGTTAAACGTCAATGATAGACTATATAGGATTTGAGAATAAGAGAATGTAAAACACATTTTGATCTGGGTTATCTTATTGGGTATGAAAACCGAAATCCAATCAGTGCTGAAACCAAAGTAAAATACCGGTATGTTTTAATTTTCATCAGAAATTGCATCATGATTGGGTAAAAAGAGAAAACCCCATGTGTTGAAAACAAAGTTTCATCTTTAAAGCTCAGATATGAAACTTTGGACGATATTTTTTTACAAGTTAAATTCTGTTCATGTTATTTTCCATGAAACTTGCTCAAGTGGAAAACATGAATGGAGCAGATCCAATAGATTTTTGGGTCAGTTTGACAAATACAGTAAATATATATATATATATATAATATATATATATATATATATATATATATATACTGTATCAATTTGTTGAAGCTAAGCACTGTTTACTATAGTATCGTCATGCCTACGGCCTGGGTCTTCGAAACAGAGTCTGTAGTAGGACAGGATTTCCTACAGCTACAAAAATATAAGTTTCACTTAGAAAACAACGATGGCGGTTATTACTCTGCGGTGTTCCTATAAATGGACATAGAAAAGGGAAGGAAACTCTGTAATTTGGAAATTGTCATGGACAGGAAAGGCTGGTAACTACACGGTTTAGATCTTGTATTTTCTTCCTAGAACAATCCACCTCATTTGTGTGCCCGGAAATCCTTTTCAGCATAGTCAATGGCCCTACAAGAAAGATTTCTAATTATAACTACAAAAAAGTGACTTTTCCAGAGTGGAACATTCAGCTTTCCATATCTTGAATTAATATGGAAATACTTTCCGTATAGCAATATATCCCTTTTAATTATTTATTTTCTATGATTGTCAGGAGATTACATTTTAATTTATACCTTAGTACTATTTTAATATTTTCTTTTGTGAGGATATCTGACAATTCATTTTACAATAGTGCATACTGTATTTTACTACCATGTCTGACCGATGATGTTTGTGTAACTACTTTTGGCAACTTAAAGCGGTTTGATTTATTTTTTATTTAAATGCATTTTAATGGAAAACATTTGGATATATTGTGTTTTTAAGAAGCTCTCTAGGATATACATTTTTTTTCTCTTTAGCTTATATAATTTAGCAATGCAGATACATAGCCTTAGACTCAAGAACTGTTTTTGCTATCTTCGACTTCTCTTTCTATGCTAGCATCCAGCAACAAAAGGAAATTCAACTAAATGCTTAATAATTGTTTTTTTTGGAGAGGGAAAAAAAACAGTAATGGCTTGTAAATTAGTGGTTTACTTTTACAAAGTGATCATTAAATATGTAGAGGCTTTAAGTAAAATCATTTCCACTGCTGTGCTAAATGTAGACTGTTGAAATTGCAGCCAGAAGGAGAACCTAAAGGTTGTTTGGTGGTACACCACCACGTTGTAATCTTCGCAAGCAGCCGTTTTGTGTATTCTTTGATTGGCAATTTAATGACCTGTGTTTGATTCATATAGATTATTCTACAGCAGTACCGTAAAAACCCCAAGAATTGGGGAATTAAAAAATTGGCTAAATAGTACACTGCGTGGGTAAACTTAAAAAAGGACCCAACCAATACTAAAGGACACCTACTAATGCTTTTTTTTACTGTATGGGTTTAAAACAGGCACCTGTATAGGTTTCACACCGCATCCTGGATTAAAAAAAAAAGGTCACCCACTCTGCCCCATTTCCGTTCTAGGTCTTCACATGTTAGTAGAACACAAGTTGCCACATAATCTGGAGAAGGCTGTTCTTCTCACGTTAACATTGTCCACAAAGTATTTGTTGCCTAAATGATGTTTGCATTTCTAAAATGATTTTTGTTTCATAAAACTAGGCTACAATACAGAATTAAGTGTATATAGCCTTGCAGAATATAAAGTTAAGATGTGGCTACTTAGTACTGTCCTGTGTACCACAAGTGATATCAAGTTGGTTTTCTTAATATGAAATGTCAATTTTGCACAGGTATTTTAAGGGGCATTCTATCTTGGCCCATAGACACACCAGCTCTTTATGAATCTAACATAATATTCCAATTTGCCAATTTCCATGGGGTTGGTGGTGCACACCATGTAACGTTTTATATTAAATGACAGGACTTTGTTTTTGCTGGGAATGCGGCTAGAACTGAAAATACACGTCAATGCCATAGCAATATCCCTTCGTATAGCAAACACTTTTGTTAGTATTTTTAGCACTGTATATTTAATGTTAATGAAATAGATTTGTCTTTCAGGCAAACAAAGTTTAAAGATTTACGATGGCCTCGATGCAGTCAAACGTAACCAGCCTAGAACAATCTCTGTCCCAAGGATTACAAAGAGTGATGAAGTTGTGGTAAGCTGGTTGCACATATTTAAAAATATCTAAAGTGTTAATTTGAATGCTTGGATTAATATTTTTTTTTTGGTCTTTTGTTCCAGGAGGCAGCCCTGAGGTCATACTACATTCCTGACAACCCACAGGACTATGAACTTCAGATGTTGAGTCAGCAATCTCTAGTCTGTGATGACATCATTAACAGAAATGGTGCGACAGAGGAGAGCAAAGGCAGTTCTGTGTTCAGAGAAGCGGAGGCGTGGATCATCAAGGCAAAGCCAAAGGACCGCGAAGTCATTAAAGTTTATCCTGGATGGATGAAGTAGGCTATTATACTTTCACATAGCTGACTCTTGGTTGATATTTCCATTGACTTAGACCAGCCGGGGATCATGGGGTTTGAAGCCTAATGGCAGCTGGAGACCTACCTGCCTCCGATGGAGGCCATATAGGAAAACTTACATATAACAGACACATAACAACAGAACATCTGTTCAGTGTAAATTATGGTTAAAGAGAGATTTTTTTCTATATATATTTCACTGTTCAAACATAAATACATGGATGCCTGTAGTAAGCTGAACGTTTTGACATTTAAGCACATGCATGAAAACAGGAAGCTGTTTCTGCATTGAACTCATATGCCGAAGCCTTCCCTAAAGAGGATGTGGTGAGTGAAGATGAGTATTATTGTGGCTTTTGCAGGAACACATATAAATATATCATTTTAAAGCTTCATTAAGATGAAAGCTGTTTATAATGTGAAAGTACAACATAAAACAGTCAATACATTTGTTAGCAGTCTAAGAGAGAGGTTTTTCATTTCTGTGCCCCATTTGTAAATGCAGCATGATATGAAAATTAACTATTACAGTGGAGAATAATTGAAAATGACAAAACAATGCAAGGACATTCCCACTTTTCTCCAAATCTATATATGTTCTGCTAGCACAATGAATACGTGGACTTCTACGCTGTGCATTCCTAGTTTTAGGTGGCAGTGTTTTTCTGAAATTCTGTTTACCAGATATCGATCCTTTTTTATTTTCTTTCACAACAAGGCAATAGAAAACTATCCCCTACTATCCCCTTTCTACTAATTTTCACTGCAGCGTTTACTATAGTAAGGGTGCTTAGAGATCAGAGTTTGTGGTTTGCATTTATTCCTCAAATGCCTCCAAGAAGCCAATTTTTGGCTTTGTCCAAGCAGACGTAAAATAACATCCTACTCTGTTTGCAGCCCTCAAATCCTAAAGTTTGGGTTACTATAGGCTTAGTTGTTGTGTGAATGACTCAATAGACAGATACTGTAGATCCATTAAAAAATGGTTATGGGAGCCACTTTAATTTAACTTTAACATTTGAGGATTTATGGTAAACTACCGGTATGTATTGAGGTTTTGTGGAGTGCTTGTTTTAACCTGAATGTTTTATGTCTGTGAAATACAAGTATTTAGTGTGTCCTTTAGAAAGATAGATTATATTCTGCTTAATTTTTTCATAGTCCTAGTAAGTGTTATGGGACCTATAAATGAACTCAGAGGCTTTGGTTACAAAAACATAATTTTATATATATAATACATCACAACATTGCTCAGATTTAACCCAACTAACAAGAACTAGATATATTTCTAACAGTAACTGGCTCCCCTTTGTATTCTATTTAACTGTATTCTATTTAAGTCCACTGCTCTCACCTTCTTTGTCTGCCCACACATTACTCAGTGCTTTCATTATGTCAAAAATGAACAAATACAGCATTCTAACCATCTGAACCAACTTCACAATCAGATCAATCCTATTTTAGCTTCCAGTAGTCTGCATAGTGAATTTTGTGCTTTTAACACTAGAGACCTCAAGAATGACCCCCCCCTCGCATTTTATCTCTGTCTGTATATCTATGTGCTTCTTATGTCCTCTGTAATCTGTATTTGGACATCATCTCTACTAACGAGTTAGAGTCTCTTCTCATAAGCAATTTAGGTTTTACCTCCTGCTCTCTGTCTAGGAAACTCTCGGCCTTCCTTCATTTTCCAACCACTCCCTTCCCAAAGACAAATTGAAAATGTTTCCTATATGAGGAGGTCTGTGGGTAATTTAATTTTCAACTCATAAACAGCTTGAAGTGCCATTACCTTCATGAAGATCAAATAAGGTGTTGTGATCTGTATTTCAGAGTTGGTGTAGCATATATTTCTATACCAGTTACCAAGGAAAACACAGTTCTTGATGTCATTCAGGAAGTTCTTCTACAGCTTGGTCAGCAGGTAATTCCCATTTTTATTTAATTTTCCCTTGCTCTCCCAACTGCCCCATAATTTATCTTATATAAATACTCTTGTTTTTGCTAGAAGGACTTTGTGGAGAACTTCAGGCTGGTGGAAGTTTTTATGGGTAGCAAGCAAGGTAAGGCTTTAATTCGACTAAAAGGAAGCAAAAAATTGCAGGTTTTGCTGGTACTAAATCTTATTTGGGGATCCCAATTTCCTGGGAGCTCCTTTGTGTTTCTTTTTTTATTTTGCCATTGGGGGGCTGAACATGAAATGAGCTCCTCTTTGGCATATTTCTGTAACAAGGATTAAGGATACACATAATAAAATATTAACGTGTAGCCACTTCTATACAGCAGGTGGTTGTCCAAATTGGGTGTCCAAATAGTCTTACTAGTATGTGAAATATTCTATAGGACACAATTGTACCAGCCATTTGCACAGTGTACCCGAACATATGTCGCCCGAACCCTGGTGATGGGAAAAAGGGCAAATGGATATGAGAGAATTGTACAGGATGCCCCCATATATTTGCAAGGGGGACACCATGAAAATCTAAAGGGACCATGCAGTTAACACATTCATTAAAGTACATTTGATGGCTGGGGTGCCAGAAGGAATTAAATGGATTATGTTAAAACCACATTTGCACCACACATACTAGCTGTTTTTGGCTTATTTGGCAAATTTATTGGTTTCAAACTAATATAAAAAATATAGCAGATTTGAAGAAATATTTGGGGTTATCTTGATATATATATATCTTGATCTGATTCCTTTGCCACCCCTGGCCTAGTGTGTGACCTTATCCGCTGTAACCCACTCACATTGTCCCTTTGTCTGCTTGTTTCCCTATGTTGTAAGCTCCTGGTGCTCTACATTTAGGTTCTGTTATGCTTATTTTTATACATGAGACGTCCCAGGAGAGTTGTTGCTCCAAGGTAATAAGAATAATTAAAATAAATAAGAAAACCTTTTTTTTGCACTTTCATAGTACAGAGAAGAATCCTTCAGGTAGAGGAAATAATTCTTGATGTTCTTAAAGATATAAGAAAGGTCAGTAGACATTTTGGTTTCAATGTTTTGTTTTTTTTTGTCTAATCATTCATAAATATATTTTCAATGATTATTAAGGTTGTAAGGTTTTAATTTTTTTTTCTCATCCTGTAGACTTCAGTACGTCAGATGAACCAGACAAGATTTTATATTGAAGAAAAACAAAAGTTTGACATTCAGATACATATTCTGATTGGAGGTTTACCACCTCTCATGTCTGCTGAAGAATATAAAAATATCTTAAAAGAAAATCTGGACATAAAAGGTAACTTAGTTGTCTTGCAGTGTAAATGGTGAAGTAAGATACATGTGTGCCAAAAAAACACTTTTGTGTTCTTTTAGCTAAAACCATATTGTTTTTATTTTAAAGGGTTTATAGATTGATATAAATACCTTTTAATGTAATGGTTTTTCCAAAGTTTTTTTTTTCGTTTTATTTTAACTGTTATACAGTGCTTATTGTGTATGCAAGGGTATAATAAATATAACTGAACAAATTTAAAGCAAATTGATATAGAAGTTGTGCATGCAGTGTGAGTACCATGTACCGGTATTAGGAATGCAGCCAAAATAGGTTTTGTATATTTGTTATATTGCTTATATTGACCTTTTGTAAGCAGGGCCAGACTGAGACTTAAGTCTTATTGTTGTCTAGGTCCCACTAGCAATATATACGGTATATATTTTTGCACTATGGTTAGCATAGTTTCTAATTTTTGCTCATTTTGTATTGAATCTTAGTTGTATACACAAAATGGACATAAATGGGGGGGGGGCATTTTCTGTATACACTTTTTCTTTGTTTTTGTTTTTTTTTACATTTAAATGATATAATTTTCTGTCTCCGTACGGTCCTACAATGAGGTTAAATGATTGTTCTAGACAGAGTAGGAAACAGGCAGATACTGTGGTCTATAATACAAGCTATAATGAGAGAAAACATGTACTAAAAATACATTTTATTAATAAACATAATTTATAACATTTTATATACCTGAAATTTGGATGGCTTTGAGACAAAAATTGGGGTACTTTGACAAGACCATGATGAGTGAAATGTAACACACTGCAACAGCAGCTCTGGATATAGCACACCTAAGAGGGAAATGATAATGTGGACTCCCACACAATCTACTGAACGTTTCCATAAGGCAAGCAGATGTCACACTTTACAAGGCAAGCAGAAGATCCATCTCCCTTTCTACTAGATCTCCTACAGACACCTACAAAGCACTCACTGCTACGTCGCCACCAGCTCATGTATTGTCATTCTCTAGTAGAAAGTACAGGCGACTTTCCTCCCTGGATTCAGGGGCAGATTCAGAGCCTGATCTCATGAGGGGCGCTCACACTAACACACACAAACATAACCAGATAATCACACTAACGCACCCAGACCTGACACAACCACTCACGGTAACTCACATGCACACAGACACACACATTAACATACCCACCAACCCGGATACTCACACTAACACACACAAACTTACACTAAACCAGTTAGGCACACTATCATGCACACACAGACACTAGCACATACTAACACAAACACAACCAGACGCTAACATACCCAAATACACAGTCACACAAACTAACATACCCAGACACACAGTCACACATAATAATATACCCAAATTTACAGTCACACAAACTAACATACCCAGACACACACACACAGTCATGCTCACATACACACCTGGACTCACATCTCATTAACCCTGTGAAGCCTCAACCTGTCCTTAATGCAGTTTGCCTGCAATGTGAGCTGCCACATAACTACTGCAAGATCACGCAAATCACCTCCTTAAAATTAGGGGCAAACTGCTGTCGCTCTTGGTGGGGCAAAAACGCCATTGACACCCTGGATTCCCCCAAACTCTTATTTTGATTAAGTTCATTTGTGACTGGGTAACATTACACTATTGTTATTATTTTTATTTTTTATAGAACAGATTTAATAGTACTATTACAAAGAGGGGGAATACTACATGAAGAATAACATAAATACATAAGACATATTCAAAGAGAAAGAGAAGTTCCTTTTCTTGTTAGCTTAATCCCTGATAAAACTACAGAAATTTCCGAGCTTATTCTTATTATTTTCTTGCAGAGCATCTGGTTTCTGTGATTCCTACATATTCTCCACAAGGTAAGTTTTTTGAGTAATCCTTTCAGTCTCTTAGCCTTCAGCAATTTGAAAAGCACCGTGTAGCAGTTTCTTTTCCGTTCTTGCTCTGTCATAATTGCTGTAACAAGCTCCCCACTCACATTAACTAATTCCTCACCTTTAAGACCATTAGTATTGATATGTTAATGTATAAGTTAATACGGAGAGTTAAAGGAGAACTCCAGCTCTACTGTAGTGTGTTAGGTACAGATTTCAGTTCATTTTGCATGACTTCCAGTACATTTTATTGCATGCAGATAGATGTTTGTATTCTTTAGTTATTACAGTTAGACAATTAGTCATTCAGCTACCCCCTCTCATTGCCTCCACGAAAGCAGGAAAGCAAACGTCAATCTCCTTCTTGCGCATGCTCTGTATAACTCCAATTCTAGGTAGTGGAAGCTAAGTTTCCATTGATAAAAACATGTATGCTCACTTGTATGTTATCTGCACACTTGCATACTTGCAAATGGCTGTCGCTAATGGCGCTACTCTGGTTTTAGTAGTGGCTGCCAGGGAAGAAGCTGCCAGGGGAGAAGTCTAATTTTTTAACTCTAGTAATTGAACGCTAATGCTACAATTTGCAGCACTAATCATTTTATTTAAAGTGAGTAGTAATTCAATTGTTGTTATTACATAAAACATGTATTGATAATTGACTTATTAAACAATAGGAATGCAAGTACCACTGTTTGAATTATTGGTTCAATCCATGGTGGACTACTATTCTCAGTAGCAGGGGCTACAGAATAATTTGTTGATATAACAGCCACAACATTTTAGTTTTGTTTTAATGTAGAGAGAAACTACCCTAAACTTGCTTGTGCTCCCATATAATTTGTATAGTTAAGATAAATCCTGAACATCTATTGGAGTACAAGTCCCATAACCCTCTGCTGACCTATTATTGTGGTTTATTTTTGTGTTTTCCTTTTTTTTTTTTACTAATTTTAGTAAATTCAGTAGTTTTCTAAGTTTGACAACTGTCACTTGCCCAGCAATTGGTAATGTTCCGTATTCTGGATTGTTCTTTTTTGTGTCCTCAAATGACTTAGGTTGTCTTGGAAAAGGGGTCTTGTTGCTTATGAAAGTAGCTGTCCTCGGAGCCTTGGGATCTGGCTGCCAATATGCACTTGTTACCATCTGTTTAAAACGTCTGGTTCTCTTCCAGGTGCTGTTGTGCTGCAAATCTCCTGTTTTTCTGAAGCAGAAAGGATATTTATGCTTGTAAAAGACACCACTGTGAACAACAAGCCCCTTACCGGTGTAATTATTCCTCAGATTATGGTGAGTGCAGATTTCCTACGGCCATCAGATTGGAGTATGATTAACCCAGTGAGTGCGGTGCATTGACACACCTTCATGTAACGGGTTACTGTGATTATTTGGGTTTTATGATTGTTTTTTTTAAATGTTATAGGAAATCTATATGTTAGCGATACTTAACTGTAATTGATAATGACACATGAAAGAAGGCCTAAATGAGGAGAATTTCGAGAAGCATAAGGCATAATTGAAGTACCGTATTCCCCGGGTAATGTGATGTTATATTTGCATGACCTTCCTGGGATTCTGCAAAATTGTATTTCTAGATATTCTGAGGTAATTGTTACATTTTAGATTGTTGTCATGCTACGTGCAAAACTGAAATAATTGAATTCAGAGTTATTTCCCCACTAGCATTGTTATCTAAATTTCAGGCTGTTGCCTTTTGCATATAGTGGGTTTTATATCCTTAAGCTATGTGTTGACGTGCCCTAAGCATGACGTGAGACTGTTTTTGTATTTTTATGTTTTTTCCCCTCGCATTAACTTAGGTGTCTCCTGAATGAACACATGTCTGAGGGGTACAGATTGTCCCACCTGTGTTCATCTGAGGAGATCCTGAAAATGTGCACATTAGACTTTGGGGGCAAGAAGGTCTAGCCCTCATTATGCTTTGGTCACGAAGGGAAGGGGCTGCATATCTTCACTAGAAGAGGAAAATAGTGTTTTCCTCTATGACCTTTGACTTGGAGCACCATCTACTGCTTCACACGACGAGGGGAGCGCATGAGGTACATTTGGCTTTTAGGAGAGAGAAAAAGCATGTTGGACTTGATGCTGAGCAAATATTGAGCAACCAATACTATAGTTTTTATTATGAAGTACATTATGTTTTACATAGTAGACGAGGATGAAAGAAAAAAGAGTCATGGACTTCAGATGCACTCTATGAATAGTGTAATTGATCCCAATTCCCAGTCCTCTATTACTGAGGCAAGTAACTTGAGACCTTTAAAGACGTTACCAAAAACGTTCATCCGGAAGATAAAAGGGCCTCCCTACCTGATTCCGTAAATAGCAATGGGATTGCTTACTCAATAAAACAAATTAATCATTTGAATGAAAACTATACCTTTTTACCTTTACTTATATTATGCTACATTGTTTGTCTTTGAAAGCCCTACAATTAACATAATTACAGAGATTAACTGGTTTAGCTGGAGTTAATAACTCTATGGTAACATTAACTGATGCACAAGCCTCCCAACAATTTCATGTTGCTTATTTAAGTTGCAGCTGTGCATTACAAAGGCTAATGACACATTATAAGATATTTATAAAGAAAGTTATAGTCACTGTGTTTTCCAGAACACAAGTCCCAGTTTTTATAAACACCCTTTAACGTCTGTGCCATTTTTTTCAGTGGAGTGGGTTAAATTAATATGTGGCTATTATTTTGTCCCCCATATACAAATCTCCCTGAGTAGACAATACAATGCTGTAATGTATGTTCGCATTGGCAAAAACCTTGTTTCATCTAATTTTGTTCCAATAAAATCCCTTTGTATGGAGCCCTTGAAGCTGCTACTGATGTAAGTCATGTGATATTTTCAGTAATCTTCTCAGAACTGGCTCTTTATGGTAATGCTAATGAAGTCCACCCCCCATAGACTTTCATTAGTCAGAGTTTTGCGGCTGGGTGAAGTTTACCACAGGCAGTACAATAAGGGATGTTTGTCTAGTAGATTGAGCTAGAACACATACAAATGGCTAATCTTTGGCTGCCTAAAAACAACATTATTAATAAATATTATTATATTAATTAAAAAATATTTTAGAATCTGATGCAAATAATTTAAAAAAAAATGTTTACGTCCCCATATAAATAAGGGATTCACCTTCAGTGGGAAACCCTGTATTAACCACACCCTGGCTTATTACTGTCTCTTTCTGTTTAGCTTGTTGAATTTTGGTATATATTACACTGAAAAATAACTTTTAAATTATTTTGTCTTAATTCAATTGTTTTTTTTTCTATGTTTGCAGAGCCAAGTTGGTAAGTTTTAACTGCATATGGTATATCTATGCAGTTAAAATAATAGTGTATCCCCTTAGCTGTGATGTGTACCGTAGAATTAGTACATTTATCATAATCCATAGGAATAACAATAAAAACACAACGTTTAAATCTCTACATGTTTCTGTTTGTTTATTAATTAAATATGGCTTACGAGTACAGGAAGCAGTTCTAGGTAAGTTTTTAGAGAAGATAAATGCATATTATGTATTTTTTTTTACAAAAAATATAATTATATACAATTTTAAGTTTTTGGTTTATCTAATATGTTTTTGTTTGTTTGCAGCATGAAAAACTACCCCAGAGCTCCTGTCCTCTTCTTGTGTTTGTGAATCCCAAAAGCGGAGGGCTTAAAGGCCGTGATCTTCTCTACAGTTTCCGTAAATTATTGAATCCACACCAAGTTTTCGAATTAACAAATGGGGGTCCCCTGCCTGGGTAGGTTTTTTTGTGCTCAAGTAGCATTTACTTACACTGAGCTTTTAATAATGTTCAATATTTACATTTCAAAAAGGATCTTGTGTAAAAGGTTTGTTAATATTTGCAAAAAATGCTGGAAAATAGGGATTTTGTGTGGGCAAAGTTCTCCATTGTCAACTGCGGGCCTCTAAAGTCAAAAGAGATTCCTATTTTCTTCTCATACAATCAGGATAACGAGTTTACATTTTGAAATCAACTAAACCATTAAATGTGAATGTCCAGTTACACGTAAAGGCCATCTACTGTCTAGTAGTGGACATTTTTCATCAGATAATGATTGTGTGATTTGTGAGTAAATTATTTATTATTAGGTAGCATGTAAGGGTTTTTTTTTAACTTTTATTTTTTGCAAAGGAATACAGTCATTCGGTACTTAATGTTGGTCTGCGCCAGTAGAGGGGGGGGGGGGTTGATAGAACAGCAATGGTTTTGGAAATAGAGTATTGAAACTAAAAATTCCAAGAAGCATGTTCCCAACGGCTTGGTAACAATATTAATGTGTTGGTGTGAGAGTTTAAATCAGTCAGAGAGAAAACAGGGTAATATAAATAAAAATACTTAAAAATGTACATACATAACAAACATCATAAAAAATTAATACAAATGCTATACAAATTATATTCCAAGTTAATGAGGCACCTATTGTGTAATTTTATTACGGTCATGTGTTGCTACCCACCTCATGTATTTCACAGAAATTTCAGAAGACACTAGTTGATAGGATCATTTAACACTTTGGTAAGAAGGGGGAAGAGAAGGAGATAAGAGGAGGGGGGGGCTATTAAGACGAAAGAAAACTTGCTTCAAAATGTAAATACATTTTATATGTATGGGTTGCCGCTTATGGTTTCTCCCATGCACAGAGTATATACAGAAGGCGAGCGAGATCCTAACTTCTTTATAATTCAGGGTGTATATTGCAAAGAATCAGACGTAGGGCAATGTTATTGGCAGGGATGGTTAAACGTTGGATGTGAAGGCTAAACATTTACATTCAGAAGTTTACTTTGAGATCTGTATGGGGGTAAGTAACGGTCCTTAAGTGAACTTACTTGTTGGTACCGTATTATCTCTATAATGAAAAAGAACTTTCCTCTGATAGTTTGTCTCCCGTTGATAAATCCAGAAACATTGCGTAGAGACTTAAAATAGATGTATGCTTACTTTATTCCATGGTGATGCTAAAGGTAGATTCAATGTATAGTATTGCCTTATTTAAAGAGTAACAAAGGCGCTGAAGCAAGCTGGTGTGCCCCGGGGGACACTCAGGGTTAATGTAGTTTGTGAAAGTTCTTATTTTAATAATAGAACTTCAATAAAATAAGAACATCACTAACTTTCACAAACTACTATAAGATCTTCCTCCTTCTTACTACTGGGTTAAATAATCTTATTTGCTATTGACCTGAAGACGTTATTATGGCGAAACGCGTTGTAACTCAATATCATTTGAATAGCATTTATATTCATATTTTTTTGTGTTTGTTATGTATGCACTAAGATTACATTTTTAAATATCTTTATTTACATTACCCCGTTTTCTGCCTGACTGATTTAAGTGCTTGTACCAACACATTAATATTGAATACAGTCATACCGACTAGAACATAAGTGGAACTGTAAATGTTCCACGTAGACTAAACGTTGATTATCCTCTCTAGCATGTTAAGCAAATAAACCCCAACAAGGCATTTTATTCTTTCCTCTGTAGGTTTAATCACATTTAAATAATTCAGAAACGTTTTAGTCTCAATGGAAAAATCCTCAGTACTAATTTTCTGTCACATGACAATTTAAGCATACCCTAAAAAATACAAAGGAGGCAAATGTTTATGCGATTACGTATTTCTGAGGCGGGTTTGAGCATTAAGAAGTACAGTGAATGACATTTTCTAATACGGTTATAAAAGGGGTTAAATTCACCATAGTAGGTAAAATAGCTCTAAGATTCAACGGTAATTCTCCCTAGGTGTGTGTAGTAATAAATGAACTCGGTTATCAATTTGGTTAAATGGTTGATTTAGTAAGTAGGGGTACCATTACTTTTAGGGGTTGGATAGTTTTTTCCTTCTTGCATCATCGTTTAAAAATTGCATTTTTGGTTATCTTTGTCCTATAATAAAATGTTAAATGTTCCTAAAAAGATGAAATGTAATAATAGCTTGAAAAATACATAGAACAATGAATAAGAAGTCTTACTAATGAGCCGTCTCTATTCACTGTCAACTTTTTTAGTTAGTTGGCAAACACGTCAGCTCTTGAAAGCTCCCTTCTATTATAACATAGAGAGGAGCGGAGGGGGTCAGACTGCAGGTACATTACAGGGCTCCGGTGGAATGTTTTTTTGTGTTCACTGTTTCCATGGCTACTAGGTGGATGATCGACATGGGAAGGACTTCGTTTTCCATTAAACTTGATGAGTCAGCAAGTGTGTGGGTAAACTGAAAATGTTTAAGGAAAATTGCTGCTAAAAAAAGAAGATTCCTTTATGTTTTACATCAGGGATTTCCATTTGAAGGCCCCAAGGCAGATGAATATTAATATGGTCCCAGACAGACCGTAATATTCCATACATTCTGTGGCATGCTAGAACTTATTTCATAGTTCATAAATCAGCCTCATAATCTGATACATTGCTGAGACAATTACCGTAAATTGCAGCTTTAAATTTCCTGAAAGTCAAGTTTCAATTACTACATTCACTTTTTTTGGTTTCAGTGCAAAAGTATATTACACAATTCATATTTCATCTACCCCTTTTGATTTATTATTATTATCTTTTATTTATATAGCGCCAGCAGTTTGCGCAGTGCTTAATACAATACATATATTCAAGGGGTATGACAAGGCAAGAATTGACAGACTAAGACAAACCGATACATTAGGTGGAGAGAGCCCTGCTCGCGAGCTTACAATCTTCAGGTCAATGGAAGTACTTCCCTGCCAGTGATTGGCAGCTTCAAGCAGCCAATCAGCAGCAAGAACTGTTGGATCAGGGAGGAAGAATGAAGATTTTGCAGGATTGCTGCAAATTCTGTGTCATGACATATGAGGTTCACATGAGTAAAAATATACTATATTGAAAAACAAATGAACAAGTCAGAGATAATTACGTTTAACGCAGTCTGATATTAACACTCTTTAACATGAAGTTAAAGCTACCTATAAAATGTTTGTTCCACTTGTTTGTTTAAACAGTGATATATCCTTCCAGTAAACTTGGTTTCCTTGTACTCATTTTAGATTCCATACATTCGCTCAGGTCCCTTACTTCCGAGTGCTTGTTTGTGGCGGCGATGGTACAGTTGGATGGGTTCTTGGTGCGTTAGAGGAGATACGGCACAAGTTAGTGTGCACAGAGCCGTCTATAGCTGTCCTGCCACTGGGAACAGGTAAACTCATGAATACAACTCTGTCACAAATGCATTTGCTTGGAAAAATACAATTTCTGCTTCTTTCCACGCTTTGAAGAAGGTTAATGTTTTATCATGACTGTCTGCAAGTGCCAAGACCAACAAAATAAGAACAATACTAGCTGTACGTTTTACAAGTATCTATACCTTGTAACCTTTATCTATAACCTCACAGTAGTTGGGTAAAGAGTCAAAAACAGGAAAGAAATGTAAGTGAACATGATAGTGATATCCTTAAAACTGTTCTAAAGCACAGTACAGAGTCTTACACCATGCGCAGGTTTTTGGATTGTGATGGACCACTCAATGTAGTGTAATGCCTTCGCTATTGTATGCTGTGCAATTCTAAATTCTAGTGTTAGAAGGAACACAGTTATAGTAGAATTCTACAGGAGTCCCATATAAAAAGTGATTCTGGATTGAAAAGTGTTATCACGATAGAAAACTAAAGAATGTTCCATTCTGCAGGAATATTCTGTTGGTTGCAATGAAAATAACACTACTTTATATACATAACCACATATGTATTCATTGGTTTCTACCGCTAAAAAATGAAATGATAGACCATAAATATCTGCATTTTGTAAATATTGAACCACATTTTCTTCAGTGAATACAACTATGGATGCATTTTCAGCTTGTCCTGGTTTTTTAACAGTCAACCCAACTACACTAGCGAAGGCAAGCTGACACAGAACACCGGCAACTCTAACCACATCCAATACCACATTCTTGGTGTCCAAGTCGACAGCAACCTTTGTTTTTGTAAATAGACAAGATACTGTTCATGATTAGTCAAGTGCTGTTATGTAATTAAATGTTAAGTCAGTTATGTTAATCTGGAACTTAATTCACAACTCAAGCCTTAGTTGAATGGGGTAGCCTGACCTGAGTTAATTTATGTAATGCAACTACGAGACAGAGCTGTTGGTTCAGTTACACAAATTTATTATGTTAGTGTAATCTAAAACCTAGAGAATTATATCCACTTCTATATTATACTTGTGTATATAGATATATAATGATGTAATGAGATAATGATTCTTTTCTTTAATTCAGGAAATGACCTGGGAAGAGTGCTTCGATGGGGAGCTGGTTACAGCGGGGAGGATCCATATTCCTTACTTATTTCTGTGGATGAAGCAGAAAATGTTCTAATGGATCGTTGGACCATACTTCTAGATGCTCAAGAGGTTGTTGACTCAATGGAAAATGGCATCTCAGAACCTGAGCCGCCTAAGGTAGCCCCTTTTATATGTATACTTAGATTGTAATATAGTATTAAATATATCAATGTATTCACATTTATATTTTGAAAATACACTTAAAAGTTACTAAAATATTAAAAATTAATAACAATAAAGCAAAACAAAAACAAGGACATATGTCGCTTTTTAGGAAAGTTCGGTTAAATTCTTACGTTACTGTTTTTAAGGGGTCGGTTTAATTCATTCAGACATATTGTATGGCTTCAAGCTATAAATGCTCTTGTGTAGCAGTCACCTGAGTTTGGTTCTATATATTAGTTGTATCATATCTAACGCTAAGTGTTTTTGTTAGATAAGCGTTTGACTGTCCCCTGAGGTCAGGATCTAGCTACAGTTGTGGGAAAAAGACAGTACATCCTCTTTGAATTGAATGGTTTTACATATCAGGACATAATAACAATCATCTGTTCCTTTAGCAGGTCTAGAAATCAGGTGAATACAAACAACAACACATGACATATGATTTATTCAACAAAAATAAAGCCAAAATGGAGAAGTACATCCTTACTGCTTTTATAGGGATTAAGATGCAAAGTAGCTTCTGGAGCATTCCGGTGTGTGTTAACACAATGCCAAGGAAGAAAGACATCAGCAATGATCTTAGAGAAGCAATTGTTACTGCTCATCAATCTGGGAACGGTTATAAGACCATTGCCAAACTAGTTAAAGTCCATCATAATACAATGAGAAAACATTCAAGACAGTTACCAACCTTCCCAGGAGTGGACGTTTCACTAAATTTGCCCCAAGGTCAGACCATGAAATACTGGTACAAAAAAGAGTTACATCTCAGACTCTACAGGCCCCAGTTAGCATGTTAAATGTTAAATGTTAAAGAGACCAAAATGGAGATATTATATCTGCCATATTGCAGATCGCCACATTAGGCAAAAACAAATGCAACATATCAGCACAGACATCTCATAACAATTGTCAAGCACGGTGGTGGAGGGGTGATAATGTGGGCTTGTTTTGCAGCCACAGGACCTGGGAACATTAGTCATTGAGTCCACCATGAACTCCTCTGTATACCAAAGCATTCTAGAGTGAAGGCCATCTGTCCAACAGCTAAACATTGCTCAAAATTGGGTCATGCAACAGGACAAGGATACTAAACACACCAGCAAATCTACAACAGAATTGCTGGAATATGAAAAAATAAAAATCAAGTCAAAGCCCAGACCTTAACCTGATTGAAATGCTGTGCATTAACAGAGCTGTGCATAAACAAATGCCTGCAAACCTCAATAAACTGAAGCAACCTTGTAAAGAAGAGTGGGCCAAAGTTCCTCCGCGTTATTGCTGCTAAAGGTAGTTCTACAAGCTATTGAAGAATAAGATGTACTTCACACACGACTTTTCCATTTTGACGCACCTAAATGCTCCAGACCAGCAAATTGCTAAAACCTTGGCTTTTATAGGAGGTGGTCACATTTGCTGATCAATTGATCAAGGGCATCTGCTTAGCATCTTAATTCCTAGGGAAGCAGTAAGGGTGTACTTAGGTTTTCACACAGGACTTCTAAGGCACAGATGATTCTTATGTCCTGATATGTAAAATCATATTGGTGACTTTTTTATGCCTTTAGCACTTGGTGACCCAGATCTGTGACTTTACGTGGTCTTCTGCTTCGTGGCTGAGTTGCTGCTGTTCCTAAACGCTTCCACCATCCAATAATACCACCTACAGTTCACCGCGGAATATCAAGCAGGGATGAAATTGCTAGATATTCCACTTATCGGACTTAATGCAAAGGTGGCATCCTATGACAGTACCACGCTTGAATTCACTGAGCTCTTCATAACGACCTTTTTTTTACAAATGTTTGTTAATGCAGCCTGCATGGCTAGGTGCTTTATTTTATACACCTGTGGCAATAGGTCTGATTGAAACACCCGAATTAAATAATTAACAGGTGTATCCCCATACCGTTGTCCATATAGTTTACTAAACATCTGTTTGGGACCCCCCTGATTGTCAAGGGGTTCACTACCAAAAGGGTTTAGCGCATGTACTGGCACCCAACAATATTCTGTTTCTCTTAATGCTTTTCTAGGATTATGCATTGCGAAAATACATAGATAGTGATTGCAGAAAAGAACCAATTGTCCCATGTAGTCTTTTCTCCCCCACACATAAAAACAGAGCTGTGTGATGATGGTGAAGGAAAAAAGCATATAACAGAAGAATCTTCGTTCCAGGAATGCAGTTGCCAAATTACTGTTTTTAATACGATCAGAAATACATACAATTATCATATGACTGACATTGCTTCTCTGGTCTTACGTGCCAAAGATGCAATTTTGATATTGGCGTGATTACTTTGTTAGGTAAATTTGCTATACAGCTATATCAGTTTTCCTTGCATAGCCATTGGGAGATGCTAAAGAGTGATTTTGAACACTATTTGGTTAATTTGGTTACCTTAAAACTGCAATTCCATCCCCGTTAAATACATTTTACCTTAATAACTGCCATAATTACAGTGTATTTCTGTTATTCTCAGATGCCTATAATTACCTGTGGGAAGAACACTGCCATGCTTAATATAGAATTATCTCATAGTGAGACATCACACGTATGCCAGGATTTCAGCATTGATATAAATCCAAACAATTACAGGCCTTTACATTGACATGTTTTGATTCTGGTGATCGTAACTCATGCTCATTTCCATTTCAGTACATAATAGTTATAAAGATATGTCTCGCCATTTATTTTTCTGAATGAAGTAGCATTAGTAATGATAACATTAGACGGTTGATTGTAGAGCGTATTCACTACACATATACACTACACATATACACTGCATATACACGTAGAGCATATAAGAAGGTCGCTTATACAGTTTTAATGTTTTCATTTTTCAATGTGGTTGTTAAATCGGGGCCAATACAAACCATTGTGTGGAAATCTGTTCATAAACAGGACTATGCATAGGACACGTGGTCATGCGTTTAGACTGGAAGAAAGGAGATTTAGTCTAAAGCAGAGGAAAGGGGGTTTTTACAGTAAGGACAATAAAGATGTGGAATTCTCTGCCTGCAGAGGTAGTTTTATCTGAGTCTGTACAGACGTTTAAACTGCAACTGGATGGATACTTGGAAAAACATAATATTCAGGGATATTTTTTAATTATGGGGAAACAGCTTCTTGATCCAAAGAGAGATCTGACTGCCATTCTGGGGTCAAGAAGGAAATTTTGTTCCTAGTTTGTTGCAAAATTGGAAAGCACCACAAACTAGATTTATTTATTTTTTGCCTTCTTTTGGATCAACAGCAATTAACAGATGTGGGAAAGGCTGAACTTGATGGACGCATGTCTTTCTTCAGCCTATGTAACTATGAATCATTTCTGCCTGATCCAGCAAAACAAAATAATTAAACTCTCAGGGAAAATGGGGATTTTCTTACATGGGGCAATATTTTTATCATATTGAGGCAGCACATATTTTGAAGTGTTTAACCCTTAATTATGTCTGTTGGGTTGTTGTAGCAACATGTAAACATAGTCTGTTAGTGTTTACGGCATGGCTATTGAGGAACATTATTCACTTCTGCATTATGCTATAAAACTATCTTAAAGATTAAAGTAGATCTAATAGCATATTGTATATAGTTTTCTATGAAAAGAGAAGTCACAGTGTATCATGAATCGCTGAAAGACATTGGCATGACATCCTTAGTGTCCCTTTCCTTGTTGTTTCTATATCAATAAGATAGAATCTGTAATAGGAAAACTAACCCTGCCCCCCTCAGCAATATGTATCTTTTTTGTATTTATATGTTGTAAATGTTATTATGTAGCTGTTTTATAGTAAAAATAAATAAATAAATGCAATTATTCTATTAAGTTTCATATGGTTGATGTTTGTAAGGGATATAAATCAACATCATGGATAGCAGATTAATAATGCTTGATGCAAAAACTAGTCCAGTAGGTGCTCCTGTCTCAAAAGAGCAATAGCCCCCTCTAGTGTGCTATTTAGGATATGTGGAAATAAATATATACATAAAACATCTATAGAGTACAGTTGACATGAAATATAATTTACACTAGAGCCGAATACCCCAGGCCCTTTTCCCCCGGTGTGTGTTCTCCAATGCTTCTATTATATTGTTTATGCCTCAAGCTGTTATCCCATTTTTTATATTAATGGTTGATTAGCTCATAGAACACCTAGCAACATTATCATTTATTTATATAGCGTCATTATATTCTGCACTGCTGTACAATGGCTCAGGTTTTAATATGAACAATTCAAAACTTTTTTTTCCCCCCACCTAGATTGTTCAGATGAACAACTATTGTGGTATTGGAATTGATGCTGAACTGAGTTTGGATTTTCATCAAGCCCGGGAGATTGAGCCTGGAAAATTTAACAGCAGGTAAATAACTTACAAATAATACGTTATTGTTTTAAGTGTAGTTTGTAAAAGCCGCACGTAATATTAATAAAGACAGTTGGGTATTTGAGGGGACGTTTTGAAGACTTAGATCAGAATTGCTTCTGTGTACAAATACAGCGTGTGCATGTGGTCTATACGGTCTGTATCATAAAGGACCCTCCCTGGGAAACTTCTCCATAATGTGGGCTGAGGTGCTTAATGCATAGATCGGTCAGTAAGGGCCATCAAAACTATTCTTGTGCAGTGGTGGTCAGTGAGATGAAATTTCCACTCTCCTACACCCTCTCCTGCAACTTCCACGTAAGTAAATAATAACTGATGTGCACTTACTGTATATTTTTACAGTTACAAGGTTTATTCCCAACAAATATGCAATATTAAGTGATTTCACATTAATTGGAGAAATGAAGGAATGCGAACACACTTTTTCTTTTGTTTTTGATACGCTGTAGACTTATTTTCATAAATATTTAACATATTCATTTTTTTTTATCTTTCAAAGGTTCCACAACAAAGGTGTTTATGTAAAAGCTGGCTTGCAGAAGTTAAGTCACAACAGAAATTTGCATAAGGATTTAAAACTTCAGGTTGATCAACAAGAAGTGGATTTACCCAACATAGAGGGTCTTATTTTTCTTAATATTCCCAGGTAAGTAATTCAAGGCATGAGGCCCATGAGGCTAAAAAATGACCGCAGTGCGTTGAATTTGCGTTCTTTCAGTGTGGAAGCTCCCGTTTCAATAAGATTAAGTCAGTTATAATGGAAGCCTTCCATTTTATTGATATCCTTGGGAGTGTCTTCCGTCTAGTTTCAGATCCTCCTCACCTGCTGTTTCTGTAAGTGAAATTATTAAGTTATATACTACTTGTTATGTCCGGTCTACCCATTGTAAAGCGCTATGGAGTATGATGGCGCTATATAAAAAATAAATAATAATATGCTTGTTGACAATTAAAAGGGCAGAAACATTGAAATTTGGTGTGTGGTTTTGCCCATGAGAACCAACCATCAATAAGGTGTTTAGTCTTTAAATTAATTTCTTAAAGGAAACGTATGTTAATGAGAGGTCGTTCTTCTGACAATTCACATACTTTGTCTACACATGGATACATAATCGAGGGCAGGCAGCTAAACCTTGCTATACCTAAGGTAGAAAGTAGCACTGGCAATTCATATATATATATATCATTTTTGAAGAAAACGCTAATTTGTCATTAAGAAACACTATTTTGTGGATTTCAGTGCCTTATGTAATAAGTAAACCTACTTTTTTTCTTCCTAGCTGGGGATCAGGAGCTGATCTGTGGGGCTCTGAAAATGACAATCGATATGATAAACCAAGAATTGATGATGGATTGCTTGAAGTTGTTGGAGTTACTGGTGTGGTGCACATGGTGAGTCTAAGTGTTTTATTTATGCTGGTTTAAAGCGCCCTTAAGTTTGCTCCGTGCCCCTGTGTACACTGTCACAGCGTTGCCACTTTATAATGACTGTAACATACAATGGTGATTATGTCCATGTCCGCAGATTATGTGTCTGCCTGCAAACATATACGCATTGATTTGACAGAAGTGCAGCCATGCTGGTTTGACACTCCAGTGCCACAGATCTCCACCGTTATATATGTTTAAGAAATGTTACAGAAATATATTCAGTGACTCCAGGCAGCCGCATGAACAGTATCGTACTTCTTCCTACAGGGCCAGGTACAAGGAGGTCTGCGTTCAGGCATACGGATAGCCCAGGGTTCGTACTTCCGTGTAACACTTCTCAGGCCTATACCTGTCCAAGTTGATGGTGAGCCCTGGATCCAGCCACCAGGGCAGATCATTATTTCTGCCGCAGGACCGAAGGTATGACACTCAATAAGTTACACCAACCAACCAGTGGCAGGAGAGCTCCCTGCTTGAAATCAATGGGAGCACTTTCTGCGTATAAGCATGGGGGTCTGAACAGACTGCAGTAGTCGTTGAGCCAGTATTGGAGCTGATTGAAGGTTAATAAATCACCACAAGGAGAACACATCTCCTGCATGACAAATAGCGGGGGTGGAGAAAGAGGCACATGTATATGGTTGATTCATTTCCAAGAGGGACACCATGAAAATGTCAGGAGGCTATGGAGCTGTAATGTCCATTAAAGTGCATATCGTAGTTGGAGTGTCCCTCTAATTTCTCTCTTCAGGAGAGAACTGTGTTGGGCTATGTATCATTATGCAGAACACGTTTAAATATGATGTAAATTAGCAAGGTGTACAAGACATTTCTGCAAGGTATATGAATGCTAGCCGAATGTATAAAATCGCTTTACCTGTTTTCAAGTATTAACATCCAGTCTAAATATATTTATCAAGGTTCATATGCTGAAGAAGTCTAAACAGAAACAAAAGAAAACCGCATCAAGCTCAAAGGACACAAAACTAGAATATGTTACCAGTAACGAAAACGGGAGCTAAGAACAGATGATCCACGAGGAGGACCTCGGTAACCTTACAATAAGACATGGGAACAGCCAGATAATGAACTGTGTCCGCCTGGCGCGTCTCGTTGGAGAGCTGCTGGGAGCAAAGACTTCTTCCACTCTCTTTAACTACATTGCTTCTGTAAAGCTAGGGCGCAAAAGCTCAGCTTTCATATCGATCGGCTTCCGGTAACAGTTTTGCCTTGAATGTTTTCATGTATGACGTAAGCAGGGCTGTCCCGTCTGTATATCTTGAGACGATTCTATCTTCCTTCTTAACCTGTGAATAAAATAACCTGTCCGCTCGTGTGTTAATAGCAAACATACACTTGTTAGACGTTTATCAGAGTATAGATTAAGTATCAATGTTAAGTTATAACTTTTTTTTGTTTTGTTTTTTTAGCTTGGTGGTAAAGTTGCCAAGTGAGACTGTGCGTTGGAATTTGAGGGGAACTACTGTTGGGTTGTTGTTTGTGTCGGCAATATACAACTTTCTAAATGGCGTGTATTAGTTTAATACATGCAGGATGCAGAACACTATATTTTTTAGAAAATCTATAATTTTTTATACTTATAGGTTTGACGTAGAGTGTCTTCTGAACAACTCAACGTTTTGGGTTCTCAAAAGCTTATTGGTACAGGGCAACAGATTATGAAAGGGGTGAACTAACACTATGCCACAGTAGCTTAGTTTCGAAATTTAAATCAAATACTTTGCGTATTTATTTTTATTGTAAGAGGGGTTTCTGACAGCCTTTTTCATTTATTTTGTAACTTTAAAATTGATTTTGACATTGGCTCTATTGGTTGTTGTAGTACCCAGTCAGATGGGCCCTAACCGTTTTAAGGCATCCAGGTGTAATTTCTTAATGGCTAAAATATCTGAATGTCAATGTATTGTGCAACAACGGAGTTCGTGGACATTGCTACTTATTAACTTGTGTAGTTACTACCACTTCTAGAAGGAGTGCATGATTAAAAGTGATTCTTGGTTGTTTTATAGAATTAGATTAAATCAGCTTTACTGAAATAAGGCATTGTATCATGTCGCCTGGCACTATATTAACAAGATTTGAAGAATCATACGTTGGTGCAGAATACTATGGGGGGTTATGTGTAAAGATTCTAGTGCTATAGTGGTGAAACTGATGCAATCACCATAGCAACTATGAACTATCCATACAGACTGCTCTTCCTTTAAATGTTCTTTATACATAATGCCCAACCGGGTTGATTTGCATGCAAGCCTCAAAACAAGCTGACCACCCACTGTACTTGACCACCCACTAGATGTGATTTGCCGCCATGCTTGTTAACCAGCTACAGACTTTAAGACTTTCTCTGTGCCAGTGTCCCGGAACATTCATTGATTCAACAGCAGCCAAGCTTCTCCTATAATTAAATCCGTGCCAGGCAACCGGCAGATCCTGATTTACTGTCAAAGTACAGTAGTTGTCAGAGAGCATCATGCGATACGTACCCTGTTGGGTATGGCTTGTTTTCTGATGACATTTGAACAAGCAGTTGGCGTTTATTACTATTATGTGGAAAAGGTTCTATACTGCTTTATAGGTGTAAACTTGTATATACGGTATATATATATTATAAAGTCTAGAGTTGCATGGAGAATCCTTTAAGAATATTAAGGAATTGCTAATAATTCTGCTGCTAAGTACATATAATGTTACTTTTATAAACACCAGGTAACCTCATGGCTACATGTTTTTGTTGTTAGGTTTGTTGTTGTGTTTGTACCCAAGTTTGGAAAATTTGCACAGCATATAAATGATGTAAAAAGTAGGTTGTTTTTAATTTATCAAATAAAAGATCTTTTAAGGACTTGCTGTAAAGGCTCTGTTCCGGTTAGCAAAACATCAATTGGACTAGGATGATAAGCAAAAAAAACCTCGGTTATTTCATTTTTTTCTGAAGGTTTATTTAGAAAAAAACACTCTTCAGAAGCGTTTTTCAGTTTCTATAGCAGCAGCCAGTGTTTGCTGCCCTATCACATGAAAAATATTGCCAGCAATCGTAATGAATTAAAGAATTATGTCTCCAGGAAAGTAGGTGGAATAGCACCTTTATTGCTACCAAAATAACGGACAGAAAAACTTAGATTTGGCAGCTGTTTGGTGTTCATAGAGGGATTATGGAACTGGATTAATTATTTTGTAGTTCATGATTGTGCCGATGGAAAAAAAAACAAACCAGTAATATCTGAATCCTAGTAGTTTTTATTTTCTTTCTTTCCCTCAATAGACATTTAATATTTAGGAGACGGTAAAGAGATTTATAAGAAGAAACGTTGGAGGGAGAATAACACATTTTGAGATAAGGACACAAAAACTGAAGGTAGTGTAGACCTTGCATCATTTTGCCTCGAATGATAGTACAGCTAAGAACCCCCTTCTCTGTATCAGCTCTTTAACACTTTCACGCTCACTCGCACTCTCTACTATTGCATGCGCGTGGTGCCAACTACTCTCATACCTGTCCTGAGCATTCACCACCCTGACCGGGCCAAGCCAGATGTGATCATGGAGGGCCAGCCTTGCTTAATGGAGTCTACCTGTCCTGAGACATTGGCTCCCTGTCCACCTAGCCAGCTTGCCCCATTGTTTCCACTTCTTTTCCATTTTGCCATGGGTTTGCTTAGTAGAAGTATGACCTTCCCTGCAGTAGGTCATTGGATTTGATCCTTTAGAATGCATAGTGAAGTCAGCAAGTAGAAATGTCCAACGGTGTTTTTGGTTGCGTATCTTATTTTTATTATCCCTTTTGAAATTGGTGATTACCAGTTTCTTTTAATATCGTAGTTCCCCGTGAATCACTGAGGTTTTCCTGATTTGTGTTGTAAAAAATATGATGTTCAGGTTTCTAGTGTGTGTCACACGTGTGTTATGTTTGCACGCAGGAGTAACGTATGTTAACACAACACTGTGCATTGTAACAGAACCATGTGGATTTGCATAGGCCAAACATACTTATGCCTTCTCTGCTATACAATACTCACCTTGATTGCCAGCGTGCAAACCTTAGCCAAAGAAAACCATCAATTTACTTCTTTTCAACTTTAGTCTTCCCTATATGGCCTTTGTGACGGGTAGTTAGAATGACATTAAACTTTTTTTTTTTTTGCTCCTGAGAAAGTGATTAAGCAAACCTTTCTTAATTTTGCAAGAATAAATCTAGTGAACCGGTCATTCTGTACGGTCTGAGACTACAGGCTTCTGTAGTGACGGCCAGACCGCAGGCGGCAGCCAGCATCAGCATGTAAGTTAAGGACACTTTTTCTTTTGAACCGCTTTAGGAAACACTTTTACAAACCTTATTTTTAATATGAGGAAGGTTTACTTGATCAATTTCGTATGAGTAAAAAAAAAAAAGCAATGCCACTTTAAGATGGCTGCTCTAAGTGTTATATAGATAATATTAAATTGGTTTACAAACTATACTAAAGACTTGATAACACACACTACAGAGTGGCATTCTTAGGTGATTTAAGAACCAAACATAAGACATAGCTCCCAAAGTACGTGGAATTACACTTTCAGGAAAAGTTACCCATGACTTGATGAAATCCCACATTCAACACTGACACAGAGCTATAGGGAGTGCGGTAGTTGATGATTAGCTGAAGACCCAAGGTCCAGAATGAGTAATGTGTTTTTACTCTCATGTTTTTCACAGTTCAGTAACTCTACCCCTTAATGCCCCAAACTTTGATAAAAGTATGACGGTTTCTGAAATACTGCTGGAGCCAACCTCTCCAAAAGGACCCCTATGGTCCTCTACTGTATGGTGAGGTTACACATTGAGTTGCAAATATTGCTCATCATCTCAGCCCTAGGCCCGGCCAGGCTTAGTGCCGCTCTGGACAGCCACTCGTATTCTTAAACATGTACTGCCAAAAATATAAAAGGAATATACGACAGAAAAAAAAACATATTACGAGACTGAATAAGCTATGTAATACTGTGATATTTTGTGACTGATATAATAGCATGTTATCAGTGATGTGTAATATATCTATATACTCATTGGCACACAAATGCAAGATTTTAAGATATGTACATTTTATATTTATTTGTAAAACCAAATATATTTACAAGATTCGTTTGTTATTGTGAAAGATATGTAAATGATAGTTTATTTTATTTTCTTAATCACAGATTACCCAGGTTTGATTCTTCGTGAAAACCATTTTCTGGCATGCAGTATAAATTTAAAACAACAATAAATATTTCATACCACAGACTGCTTACAATAAGTAATTGTTAGAAACAGAGGACGTGGGATTTCTTTTACCTAATAAGATTGTTGCTTGTTCAACCCTAATTTCTGTCTAATTCTTTGTATTAGGATATTAACCCATTTTTGTGCCAGGTGTTGGTGAAAAGCTGTCTTGCATTGCATGCTATCCTGTACCCGAAGGGTTAATCCAATGTGCCTTCATGATACTACATTTCTTCCATACTATTTTTATGATTGTTAGTTGGGGGACAGAATACTCTTTACTGATATTGCTTGGTCTGCAATGGTTTTATGTTATTTAAATCATCATCCAACACTTAATCACTTAATTTTGGTGACTTACAACTTTTATTGTTGTTTATTGTTTATTTTTTATTGTATGGGTTGCAAACTATTATTAACAGAGCATAAATGGAGGTAGCCAGCAAATCTCAGTCAGAGAAAGGAAGAGTGCAGGAAAAAGAAACATGGGAAGTAAAATAATTTCCTTGCAGTGCTGCCCACCCCATTTTTGTTAATAATGTAATCCATTTCATGTTAAATATCGGAGTGAAAAAAATAGGTATTGAAGATGTAACTGAAACATTTATATAATTAGACACCTCAAGTAGTGTTGATTTGAGGAAAAACTCCTCTTCCCTAGGCACTCTCTACATAACAAAGGTGCCTAAGGTTCTTCCCAATATTCTCTCATTTATGAATATATATATATATATATATGTTTTTCTTCTTTCTTTAATCAGCCTATTTGGATGCCAGGTTATATTGTCAGCATATCAATAACTTAAATATGCAATCAGAGAGGTATATCTTCCAAGGTGGTGGCACAATCTGTTTTGGACTTCAACATTTATAAGAGGCCATTGTAGCAATAATGGCAATGTGTGGCTTTTTTCTTTATTTTTTAATTATTTTATTTTTTTTGGAGGGCCGGGTGAATTTGCCTTACTGACTGCTACATAAATACACTGGTATAATAATATATGAGGCAATCCAATAATTCTCAGTAACTGCCAAGAGGTTAACAGAAGCAAACCACGTTGTTTTGGACACTTTCCATTTTCCTGTCCATCCATTGTGCCAAAGTGGTCTCCGTAAACATGTATATTGTGTCTTTATGCCTTTGTGTCTTTACTTAATATCACGTGCATTTGAGTATGCACCACAATTGTGTTTACTTGTGGCTCAATCTTATAAACAGGGTTTTGTCGCTGTTAACTTGATTCGAATTGTCTAACTTGCAAACCACTGTGTTGGTGTAACGTATGATTTTTGATTGTTATTGAATTGTACATTTTTTGTATTTAAAAAGCAGTTGTGTTATAGTACTCAAAAGAAAATATGTATATATATTTTGCAAGACGGCAAGATGTATTGTCATTTAAAAATGTTTAATTTGCACTGATTCTGGATCTGTATTTGTGTGTAAATGTGGATTAAAGAAATATATATTCTCTTCCGATGCTAAAAAAAACCCTGAAACATTGGAATTATTGGATCAATTAGCAACGGTGCGTGTTCTATGTCCTTAAATCAGTATATAGTATAATTACCGTATTTTAACCCCTTAATGACAAAGCCCGTACATGTACAGGCTCAAAATGCATTGTTTTTAATGGGTTTAGGAACCGCCCATTGTCCTTAAAAGGTTAAAAAGCACAACTAGATTAGAATCTGATACTTTGAGTGTGCTTGTCAGTCATAGTGACCCAGCTTTCTGAATCTGGAGAACAAATGACATCTTGACTCATACTAGGTTAATTCCAGAGTAGATTCATTAAGATATGGATTAGTACTAGAAACAGATATAGCAAACCGTTCTAGAAAATGTGCTCAGTAAGTATTTGATCTTTTCTCAAAAACAAAAATACACAAAAATACTCTGCTCTCCTGGAAATCTAACAATTGCAAACACAACACAGCTTGTGTTGGAAGGAAAATGTAGCACATGAATTGTAGTTTAGTCTGGGTTTGATACTTAACTTAATAAAAAATCTTGAATATTTCTAAACAGGAATACATTGTAAAAGGTATTAAACTAGAAATGTAAATCTTAAGAGAGCTTACCTCATAGATGATGGTGATCTAAGCGATTCGGTGTAGTCCAACTACCATAGTAGTAATACCTAGATGGTGATATGTTACATTAGCCTCTAAAACCACAGTGCTGGAGAGGCACATGGATTGTTTAGGACAAAAAGGATGGGATAAGTGTGATGGTGCACCACTCTAGGCTTTATAAAACTATAGACTTGTATTCCGTGCATTGTGACCAGACTCAATTTAAAACCACACACATACATTTGACCAGGGGGATTTGCACATGTGGTAAAATGTAGTTATATCAATGACTATGATATGTGTAAGCCAATATGTTTCAACAATGGCATGTTTCAAAGGTGAGTGGGGTTGGAAGATGTGCAAAAGTTGCATGCAATAAGATATGTGGAATAGATCATCACTGAGCATACTTAAGATTTACCCAAAACTCTGGGAAGGCAGATGCTGAATGGTTGGTGCAGACTGCAGAAAAAAGATCACGAAAGACATCCACACAGCTTAGGTCTGGAGTGATGGTTTCGACACGTACCATATGCCCTACACTAAACCAAGAAGGGCTTTGTTGGGAAAGGCCAATAAGGCATGCTGTAAGCAAGACATATAAAGGCACAATCCTACATAGTGAAACCACAACCATTCTGGGAAAATGTTCCATAGACCGACGAAGCCAAAGTGGAGTTCTTTGGCAACGCAGCCCAACAAAATGTTTAAAGGTGATAAAATGAAGCTTACAAGGAAAAGGACACCAGTACCTACAGTTAAGTATGGGGGAGGATCAGTAATGTTGGAGCCTTGAATGTATTATGGGAATTAGAAAATCAGAGGAGTACCAAGGTATTTAACACCAAAATGTGCTACCCAATTTCAAAACAACAATCATGGGTCCTCCAGCATGACAATGATCCAAAGCACACATTCAAATGAAAATAAATGGGTTGTTAGATGCTGTTATTGTTGTCAAATATCGGGGAACAAAATATTAGAGAAGGATACCTTTAACCCCTAGGGTGTGAATCGTGACCATTTAAGTATATATGATTATGTACCGTATTTGCCTGTAACTGCCCCCCCCAGTTATGCACATCTGCCCCCAGGCTTGCCACTCTGCCCCAGAAATGCCTTATGCCCCCTATATGCCACTGTGCCCCACGATATGCCTTTTAACCCTCTAAATGCCACTGTGCCCCATGATATGCCTTTTGACCCCCTATGTGCCACTCTGCCTCCAGGATTGCTTTATACCCCTATATGCCATTCTGGCAATTAGGTAGTTAAAAGGCCTATTATGGGGCAGAGTGGCAGACAGCAGGAGGCCCACTGGCTCGGCAGACGGCAGGAAGCCCGCTAGCAGGGGAACTGTAGCAAAGGCAGGGCACACGGCTTGGAAGCCCTCAGGCTTGGAAGGTAGGTAAGTCTGGGACACGCCGGGATCAAGAACATAGCCAAGGTCTCACACACACGAAAACAGATCTTTAGCCGGAAGCAGACTAACAGGGACCCAAGCAATGCAAAGACCCAGACTGAAGGGCAGAGCAGGTATATAAAGGCAGGGCTAAACTCAGGTAACAAGGCTCAACTGTCCCAAGTTATTGAATATGGATGCTCCAGAGAGGGAAGGGTGGCCACTAGTGGCTGCAGGTAGACATGATTAGAAATAATTATGATGATAAAAAGGTTTTGTACCGTGTTAGCCATTGAGAAAACAGGACAAAAGTATAGTTAAAATGATACCATTACAATCTCAGTTAGCCAGTAAATGGTATCTTTTTAACTTTTCTCCTAGAAATAATCACTGCGTAGTCCTGGCAGGCAGGGTGGACCCTGACAAGAACTAACTGACAGCTAATGACTTCCCGGTCATTGCTGTTGCTGACGTTAGTTTATTTTTAACCAAGTCAATGCTGGTGTGCCATAGAAGCACAGGACATACTTTTACTTTGTCCCCATAAGTCTCCATGAGAGCAATTCTGCAACATTATCCCCTTCAATCCTGCAATGGCATCTATATCGTGATTCTGGCATTGAAGGGGTTGAGGCTGCATGGTCGCTCTCATGGAGGGATCATTCAGCAGGAGAATGTCACGAGTGTGTGGACCAGACCCTGAAGCTGCTTGAGGCAAATGGTCACATGCCTAGTAGTTTTGTACTGTGCTCTGCGTACTATACCCGGCATTCCTTGCTATTCAGTCTGTGTATCATGCTTGGCTACGTCTGATTACTTGTTTACTGTACCGAACCCAGCATTGGCTGACTTCCAGTCAGGTGTACCTGTCCTGGGGTACCTGTCCAGTGATTCTACCTGTGGCATCACTTATATACTAGTATCTGGCCACCTGGCAAGTGCTTTGCTATCGCTAACCTAGTACTTGAGGCCCCACACTATTGGTATCATGAAGTCTCTGGTCTTCTATCTTGGGGCTCAAAGCTTCGATAGGCATATCAGAGTGACAATGAACAGGGGGAAAGAAAATGCTTGTGACACTAAAAAAAAGAACAAAAAAGACTGTAAGCTGTGTTATAGATTTTAATTGTAGTTGTAGACATGTAGTATACATTTTTTTGAAGCGTTTCAAGTCTGTTTAGAAAATAAAGTACCATATTATCTTAAAATAAAATATTAACACGAAAGTTATTTAAACACTAACACAATATGCCAAATATACAATAATCTGCTCTGTGTTAGCACAATATTATCATCTTGCAATAGCTAATTGTAAACATCTGTGTGTCAGGGATTCACGCCAAAGGTGTCCATAAATGTCTACATCCTGTGGACAGTATAAAATCAGCAATGGAAGGTTGGCACCTTTGTCCCAGGGGCAAACACTTTAACGCGTACATGTTACTGTGTCTGGCTTCCAGTTAGGTAGGAGTGGAGTTTGGCTCTGCATATTCCTTCCAACAGTCTGCTCAGGATGCATGTGTATTATATGAAAATAAAGTAATAAATTAAATGAGAAAACAATTGATGCCTCTTTTATCAAAATAGAAAAGTAACATATTAAAAATACTATATTGCGCTAGAATTCACATGTAGACAAAACAGGTCATAATTAAAAATAAAAAAAGTTTCAGTGAATAGAAAATTAAAAATGTATTTTAAGCATTGGTGTAGAGACAAATATAAAACTAAGGTTGGGTTGAGTTAGCACTGCAGTGTGCATAGTTCTATGAAGTTTACTTCCATGACTTAATTGTTTTTCACTTATTGAGGTATTGCATCTTGTGATCCTGGATGTAGATCATCTAAGAAGACGAAGAAGAAGAAGAAGTAGGAGAAAAATAAAAGAAGAAGAAAAACTCTGATCATATCACACCTAAACACATCATACAATTGTCTACCTAGTTAATTCATACCTCTTACAACCTGTAAATCATTTAGAAGTACAACAGGATAAAATCGAATAAAACATTAAAACCAGTATTATGATATATACAACAAAAACGTTAATCATGATAGCTTGTCTTTTTCATGAAATCTTACTACAGTTTATAAATAAGTCCCAATGCTTTTAGTGCCAGTATTGTTTATTGTTAAATATGACTTTTCTGTGTCAGTTTGGCAGAGCTTCTTTTATTTTATTAATTATTGATTTATATATTGCCATCATATTCCGCAGCGCTTCTATTTCCCAAATTGAAACAAATGCCATATGGCTTGTCTCATTTATAAAATGATGAAAGGCAGCTGCAGAAACAAAGTCTTGTCGTGGATGTTATTATTCCGGGGTTTCACTGTTTTCATCAGACCTGGTGGTATTGGCTTCTGCCAATAAACGTTTGTAGTCCGTATTAAAGAAGATGACAAAGGCGCAAGAACCCAGGCTGCTCAAACCGGCCATAATCAAAGTTGAAACTGTTTTAAATAGACAAAGAAAAAGGTTAACCGCCATAAATCCCACAATCGCATCAAAAGTCAAAGTACTACGTTCACATGATTCGGTTTCCGATATTGTCAGTTTGGTGATGAACCGAAATGAAAATTCTGGACCAAAATCGAAAATTCAGGATGTACGAAAATGACCCCCCCCTTTAGAAAAAAAAGCCACACTTTTATTAAAGATAAGTAACACGCATTATGACCTTAAGCCACAGTCTTGGGTTTTCATATTTAGCTATCATCCAAGGAGAAATCTGCAGGTGACTGTAAACCTAGTAATATGGTCAGACCACCGCTCCACACACTTCTCCATTGTATCACGATGAACCAGAAGCCAAGTTTAAAACCTGGTAATTAGAAGAGAGCATTGCACAGCATGCATATGTAAACTCACAGCAATGCACCATGGCTTCATAGCACCATCTGAGAAGGTGGTGCAGAACTTGTGATCCAGAGTATAAAGCTGCTGTTTACCAGACATCTCAATGATTATCAGTTGAGATTCCACAAGATTACCACTGGACATGCCTCATCAACAATTGCTTAGCAGACCCAGGGCCGGCCCAAGACACAGTGCCGCCTGGGGCGAAGTTTGAAATATTCACCAATCGAACTTACTCATGTTGTACAACACCTATTTTCTTCTCCCTGTATTGGCTTCCAATTAAGTGCGAACATATTTTAGAATTGGCCTACTGACCGTCAAAGCCTTAAACAATCAAGGCCCACGGTACATGAAAAGAACTCTTCACACCCTATATTCTATCTCGTTCACGTCAGTTAGCCAACGTATCACTCCTGTCAGTGCAAACTCAGACAAACTCAGGTGCCGGGCACTCAGCCACGTTTCCCCCAAATTCTGGAACTCTTTATCATGTTTAGTCAGAGTCAGGTACCATCATTACAAACTGAAAAAAGCTAAAGACCCACCTATTTTATCGGCACTAAGTCAGCTCATCTGACCATCAGGAACTCTTTTTTATCTCTGTTCATATTGCTTTAACGTGTCTAAGAGTCTTAGAGAAAAAAAGCGCTATAAGAACTGCAAATTCTATAATTCCATATTATTCATCAGCAGGCTGTCTGATTGACAGCACATGGAATTCAAGGGCCTTGGCTTTATAAAACTTCACAAGTTTCACACATTTATGTTTAAAAAGCAGACTGTTGCCCATAGAGACTTTTAATCCCTCAGCCATAAGGTCTCTGACCTTACTGCAGAAATGAATACCGGTGATAGCTGCAGAATTCAACTAATTAAAAAATTCAACGCACCCTCCTTGGTCACTGACCTGAAATTGCTCATTCTCAAGTGGAGTTTCACAATTTTACATTAACAAACTAGTTGACAACATGTGACCTCCAAGCGTATAATCTAGGTGGACACAATTGATTTTAACACAATCAATGCTTTATTTTGCTAAATGGACTAGTTACACCGACTATCTAATTACATAAATGGCCACATACGCACACAGGGTTGCTTTATGGTAAAATAATATTTTTATGTTAAAAGGACAAATGTTTGTTGTCACCATTACTATAGAAACTGAATAATGCAGAGCACATTAGTAACATGGTTTAAGGAGGACTTCAGCAGTTCACACATCCTTTAGACAGAGTAGTCCTCAGTGTGGTTAACATGATTTTAACAGTATCCCGCAGTATCAATCACTCTGTATCCTGGTCCGCATGGATCAATGGAAAAATACCCACAAAAATGTGACATGGAGCCAGCTATCTTGTGATAAAGAGTTTAAAAAAAGGCACCATTGGCCACCATGAGAAAATACTGAAATGATGAAACACGTTTGCCCTTTTCCTTTGGATAGGCTTACATGTAGAGATCAAATGGAAGTATAGTCCTGACACATCATTCCACAAAGTTGTCAAAAACACTACTGCTTAACCATAGAATTGTAACTGTTATGAAGCACTAGGATAAGAACCTCATAAATAACTTAGCACTTGGTGGCATTATTCACTAATTGCTGCAGGGGAAAAACAAGATAACATCAGTACCTTAGAAAGTAATAGAGGGCTGAGAGGTAAATACCATCTTATTTCAATATACTGTAGGACTAAGAACTGATCAATGTTAAAAGTTCTCTGTGAACCACCACCTATGTGACTTAAAATGAAAAACACTGCTAAAAATGTCCAAAATGCATATATATATATATATATATTATATATATATAATATATATATATATATATATTGTTTCAGCAATAATAGAAGCTGTGGTTTTGTTACACAAATGCATGCAAATCACATTTTACTAATTTTGTGCTTTGACACTTACCTGACCAGTCATATATTTCAATCTGATTTGTGCCACATGAAGATGAAGAAGAAGCAGTGACTGGTTTAGTGAGACTTTGAAAGAGCAGCATGTAGATTAATCCTTGGATCTGACTAGTTTTGAGAATAATAAACACAGTTAATGAGATAATGTTTGTAAGTATAAAGTAAAGTAAGAACAAAATTGGTGTACCTAAATTGCGACATTATTATTCAGACATTATCATTCCAGTACCTATTTATGCCATAATAAATGTTTTGATCATAGCTTTTTAAAGAATTGAGGACTCATCTAATTAGAGGACACTAAAAAGATGCAAATATTCTATAACATAACCTTCCTTTTTGATTTGTGCAACAGTAATTTGATTTAGGAACAGTTAAACCATATTACTAAAACTACATTACTATGAATGTACTTTGACAATACAATGGTAAAAAGAACATCAATGGGTTCCATTTCTAGTCATTTGTTTACAGGCACTGCTTGTACTGTAGCATAAGAACCGCATTGTACATAATTGCAGATAAGATGACCCTCAAAATGACCCACCATAAAAAATGAGTTACCCACAGATAACACATATCAGGCTAACACACATGCACACATATGCTCATATTAACACACACACACTGAGACACTCACACTTAACATAAACAGACACTCACACTAACACACACAGCCAGACACCCTAACACTAACATACCTAGACAGACGCACAAACATGAACATACCCATACACACACACACGCTACTCACTTACCCTCTAAAGCCTCAGCCTGTCTCCAATGCATTGCTGCCGCACTACTACTACTGGGTTGTTTGGGTTATATTTTTAAACCTTGCTTACCCGCGAGTATACATGGTAACTGAGAACTTTCCAGGTCTCTCCCCTACTCATGCTCTCCCCATACTGATTTTAAAGGGAGGGGCAGGGCTTGTCCCCAAGAAGCTATCAACAGGAGTGGAGCAGGTAGTGCAGGGGTAGGCAAACTAAATACATAGGTGATACAACACGATAATTCTACAAAACAAATACATGGCATTACCTCTTACCAGTACAAACAAAATCACAGTCTATGATTTTGCTGGCATAGGTTAAATCAAATATTGATATAATTTGGCTTATTATTATAAGCAGAGATCAAAAACAGCATAAGGGGCTTATGGTTATCTAGTATTTTTATTCATAGATTATATTCACGTTTTTTTTAAAAAAAATCCTGCTTACCCTGATACGAAAGCCAAACCAGTGGAAGTTCCTTCTCCGACAGGGTAAGAACACTCTACGGCTAGCTCCATGGCAATAGGGTAAATGGCAAATCCAAAGAATCCAAACAACGAACATATAATGGCCAGCAAGATATTCTGGTTCCTGAAGTTAGATGCCTGTGGTATAAACAGATATTCCAAAGCTTTGATTTAGATCCTTCTGCTAGGATGCATTTCCACCCATTACTGATAACACCGCTAATATGCTATTAATGTAATTGGTTACACAGAACATCTTTATTTAATGACCAATGTTTTAATACTGCGGAACTAGAATTAGATAAATCAATTACTTCCCTTATCTTCACTCCAGTCAGGGCCAGAAATTCAGGGCCAGATTAACATACAGCATACCTGCCAACAGTCCCAAAATTTCCCGTACACGCTGTGCTTTATAAACACAGCTGCCTGTTGCCAAGTGTATTTCACACCACCATCCTTTTTTTAAAGGAACCTACATGTACCTCATAAAAGGTATAGTCTACTTTATGGAGCTATGCATTTACCTTCTGGGCTCCCGACCTAGAGTAGCGCCCCCCCCCCAGCTGAAACCTTAAAAGGCGGCTGTGTAAATGGGCTGATTTAGTATACCAAAAGATCTCCCATTGAACAGCGGGATATTGGAGGGGGGGTTAATGATTGCCCCACTGTTTGGAAGAAGGTGGACTGCCCCCCCCTTGACCTGCCACCCTACATCACTGATTATATGTGTGTGCTTATTTATATAGCCACATCCACAGTATGTACGCCATTCTAAGGCCAATCCAAATTTTCTGCTGAAATGTATGTATTAGATGGTTTAATTTATAATATTTATAAATTTATAGTTTGCTCAAATTACTGGATAGACCAGAAAATTGTAAACAAAAATACATTATTTTTACAGGACGAACTTACCACTGCAAACGCAATATTTGCCAGCGCAGTCAGGGAAAAACATATCTTGACAACTTCTGTGAATTTTTTTGTTCGGTCGACATACAGCCCACATACCAAAGCACCAACAACCCCGAAGAAAATAAAGAGGGCTCCACACATGCCTGAAAAAAACTAAGAAAGCTATTATTAGAAATGCACAGGTAGCTGCACCATACCTTACTTTGGGACCCCACACAGGTGTTTCTGCTATATATATATATATATATATATATATATATATATATATATATATATATACAGTATTTGTGTATATATTTGTGTGTATGTGTATATATATATATAACATTATAATGTTAATGTTAGTTAATGTGGAGCAATAAACAGAAATGGTTAGAAAAGATATTCTTTACAGCTAAGCCTCATGGATGGGGATGCATGAGCGTGCATTTGCTTTAAAGAATTTGACACTTTTATAACTAAATGTAGCATTAGAAATACAATTGGCAATACTGCGCTAAATGCCCAAACTGTTCCAAAAAACTATTTAATCATATACAATTTCGTGTTAGTCAGAATTTAGCTGGGAATATTTTTAATGTTGCTAAAAAGCAGACCATGATGTTACCATGAAAAACATTCTGTTTTGTTTTTAGGTGATTTTCCAAGAAAGCAAAAAAAAAAGACATTTGTAGAGGTTCGGTTATGCTTCACATACTACAATGAATGTTTTTTCCCAAGTGGTGCAGCACCTAAAACATTCATAAAATCATACAGGGTTTGTGCTTATGTGGATTTATTATTAAATACAAATATATTCTTCTCTTGGTTTTCAGAACAAACACTTAAAAACACACATATATAGTCTTTAACGTTTAAAGCAGAAAATAACATTAAAAGGATAGAAACTTGCAAATGAAATGCAATTTTACAATTGGTTTGAAGTCAGTATGTAAAAACTCACATTTGGGTATCCGTTGAAACACAAAATTTGCTCCAGAAATGTAGAAAATGCTGTGAAGAGGCCAAGACCTGCCCCAAAGCACAGCATTAGGATGACGTATGCCTTATTTTTCATGAGCTGTAAATTAAAATAATAAGATTAGAATATAAATTACTTCAAAACAATATATAATATATATATAAACACAACACAACAATGTTTTACAACTTACTTTGCTCTAATATGGCTCAATACCACACGGTCACATCTCTTGTATCTAACAAATGTTGCACTTTTTAACCTCATGTTGAGAAAAAAAAACAAGAAATGGTCCTCCAAGGAAACTTCACTCTGATGAACGGACAGAGCTCTTGGTGGTCAATAAATCGTATCTACTCTACTAAAAGTCATCAACATGCATCCCTTAATGTTTGACTTGTGCCAAGCTTCATACGTGTAGTGGACATGTCATAAAAATTTACTCCTCAAGTATATATAATGGGTTGTACATGATAACTACTCTCTTCCACCCATAGACTAACGGAACAAAAACTCAGGACTGGCACGGGACAAAAACGTCTTCATTGAAACGGCATACAATCCAAAATATGTATTATATAATTTTTTTTGTAAATATATTTTTATAAATTTTTCATACAAGTAGAACAGGAAATGGGGAGAGGGTAGAGGAGACGTACAACACACCATAACTTATTATATAATTTATCATATGAACAAAGGACACCATGGAACAAATGAAAATGAACAATGCACCATAACATTTGTATTACCAGTCAGCTTGATGAAGAACACATTAGGCATTTTCATATGTTCTGTGGAGTTTCAGTCCATTTAATCTGCACATTTTTTACTGCTAGATAGATTAGCGTACCCTTCCCTTTCTTTGTCATTGTTAGTTTCATCTTTTTTCCCTTCCTTATATTTTTGAATTGTATTTTTTTAATTCTTTTTTTTTTTGCATTTTACTTGCTTTTTTAACAATTTTGTACTGCTGACAATGTAAACTTGCACAAATATAATGTTCTCTTCGTACTTGGAATGTAACAAATTTTCGCAAACAGGAATCCAGACACCACAATGTTTCTTTTTTAGATGGCTGCAGAGCATTGTTAAACAGTCAGTTAAAAGCAAATCATTTCCTTGCTGGAGTGCTATTTTTGGCATATGGCTACTAGGACATAGGTAATCTGATATATGTTTTATATGATTATTATGACATCATCAAGCTTAACCATGACTGACAAACACACTGAACACAATTCAATAATGTCAAACAGTAGCTCATTATTATGAATGGATTGGTGGGCATATACAGATAACCTTAAAATCAGCATTTAGATGTGCTTGTTGATAGTATAGGTTGCTTAGAGAGTTTCTAATTCTTCACACTCCTCTGAAGATATTTACATTTTTCATTGAAGTAAGAATATACTGCAATATGTATGTATATTAGACTTTTGCATTTGCATTCGTACAAATTGCAAATTTACTTTTTTCGGTAAATTTGGCGATTCGTTCGAAGCCCTCATTAATCGGATGGAAATGAAGCAAAAAGCTTAGCATTTTCTTCCAACTTTCGTGGGTCCACATTTACTCACACTTTTACTTTTTCTCTCCCTCACTCTCTCTAGATAGTTCCCTACCTTCTCTACCGACAGCTTCCGCTTCTGTCGGCGGTTTCCGCATCTTCTTCAACCTCTCCCTCCTCCTCTCTCTTCTATCCTCAATCCGTAATCTTTTTTCTTCGTATGCATCTTCACAGATATAACCCAGCAACTTCTGCCAAAATGGCGGCACTGCGGTGACGTCCTCCCGAATCCTCCAATTGGGGAAGAGGATGTCACCGAAACTGTCAAATGAGGGCAATATGACGGCGCTTGCAGCGATGCCCTATCTCGCAACATCACCGCAACTACTGCTATGTTGCCTTCAGTTCACCTGTTCTCTCACTCACAATGTGCCAAGCTAACCACAACTGTTTTTGAATTGCTTACAGTGTTCATGTATTGGCAATGCTTAACACTGCTCTAACTGATCTATGACGTGTGGCCTACACATAGCTTTCCAGCAGGTGCTGGTCTTCAAGTTCCACGATCCTCACCCAGCACAAATCTGCCAACATATTGACATAAATTGACTTGAATTTCTCAGCAACACCTGAAAAGTTACCTGTTAATTATACCTGACCTACAAAATACTGGATACATGATAACTGAAGCTGGAGTTGTGCAGGGTCTTTTGTGGCTTACCTTTCTTAAGCCAGAAGTAAAGGGCTCTGAAGCAGCATTTACTGCACTTGCTGATGGTGGAGTCGGCGGAGCTGTTTCCCAGATCCCTGCAGTTGCTAGGATGCAGGCTATTACAGCAGGGATGCCAAATATTCCCATCTTTAAACACAATTTTATGAGAATTAGTCATTTATCAAAAGCGAGACATATAGTGTATATTTAATTGGGTTTTTTTTAGCAATATCTGTCTGGGCACTCTGCTTGGTGGTATGCTGTATTTACACATAAAAATTGTGTGGCACACGAAGAGAGTATAATTCTACATGTACTATGTGACTGTGTATTACTACATTGATTACTGAAGATACCTGGGAACTGCCTCCTGATGTCAGTGGGTGGTCCCAATGACGTCGCAGAAGTTCCCGCTGACATCAGGGGAACATCCTTATTAAAAGGTTAAATATGTGGGTAGTGGGGCGTGTCAGGACCCCGATCCCATGCCCCGGAGAATTCGGGTGTCAACCCAGAGTTCTCCAGAGAGATCCCAGGTAGGCAACTGATCTGCCTAGGTTTCTGTTGTGGCAAGCGGTGTCTACAGAAGTCGAGAAGAGACAGACTCATCTGGTGTTTTGCATTGGGTCCTAATGCACTGGTGGGACTGGTGACCTTATGAACAGTGATTCACTTTTCATATTTATTGCTTTAGAAGTACATGTTTTTTATTCATACTGAAAAGACAACTCATGTTTTTCACTTACCATAAGAGGAATGTATTCCTTATCTTGTACAATAGTCGGAGATAATATGTTGGCTAGAAGTATGCCAATGGGATTTGCTAGAGAAAAATAATAAATACACACATTATGGCATCCGCTGATCTGGCGCTTAAAGTCCTTTCTGCTACTTGTAGGAAATTATTTGCATTTCAGATGCCTCAAATTACATTTTATGCTCTTACTTCTTTAGATAAGAAGTACTTTGATATTAAGCATTGTTTTTCTATTTATAATTTTTTTGGTCTGAAGCCCTTAGAATGTAGTGTTACCAGTTGACAGTTCCTGGTGCAGAAGAGGCAATCTAAGCATTCACTTTGTCAGACACTCCTTACCTATTTTCCCTCAATTTGATCTGAGGTGAGATTGGAAAATCCCTGCTTCCATAGTAGCAATCTAACCACACCACAGCCCTCAGTCCCTTCTAGAGCAATCCAATCCCCTTTTGATCACAGCTTTGTGCTGTGACTCAATTTTTTCAAATATATCCATCAAGACACATATGTGAGAGGGATGTGGCAAAGGATAGAGGGTGCAGGAACAGTCCCAGAAGTGGACATGTTCATCCACCTTTAAGGTAGAGCCATCTTTTGGAGCTTAGGTACAGACTGTTGTGGGTTACGTGGACGCTGAGTCTACAACTCCCTGGGTCAGAGGACCTCCCCAACTGGCCCATGATCCTCAGTGTCCTCAAAAACAGGGCAATGGGATAGTGTTAAAAAATTGGAACTTTAACACAAAACTGGGACCACTGGGAGGTATGGAAGTAGGTGTACTTTTGGTGGGGTTTAGTGTACGAGGCTATACAAAGGGAAATGTGAAATACTATTAGTCATGCAAACATTAAACATTCATTTTATTGCTCAAGGACTCAAACCAAATAAGAAAAGCCCACTGCTCCACAGATTTTCATTAGTCAGGGTGACAGAACTGGATGATTAAGACTGAGCCATTCTATTGCTTGGCACAGACAGATAACTAATGTGCAACTGAAAACATATTATGCAAAAATCTGATTCTAGTAGTTAATACTTTGTTGGGAGTTCCCCTTTTAAATTAATATTCTTCTTTTTTTTCTTATCTTCGGTAAACCCCAGCACGCCCCTTTATCTCAGCCTCTTCCATTTACTCTTCCACTCCTTCTACCATTTCTTTATCACCTCCACCACCAAGTCTTCCTCAACATTTAACAAATAAACTAAAAACAATTTTCAAATGAAAACCATTTTAAAGTCACTAGTAAAACATTGTATTCCTAATATTACTCACACATTGAAGCTATCATGTTGGCTGTTGCTCTTTGATGCTCTGGGAACCATACAGCAGCAAGCTTGGCAGGAACAAAAAGGACAAGTGGTTGTGCCGTGGCACACAGACACTGGCCCACAAATAAGTAATATAAGCTGCTTGATCCTTTATTGAGAAAGGATATGATACTGGCAGAACGTATTAAACTTCCCAACATGTTGAGCCAGGAACTCAAAATAACCTGGAAAATAAAGTCACAGAATTAGTGAAGCATACTAACACATGCGCCATTACATTACTCCGCTAAACACCACATCTGCTTCTGTTTGGAAACCGCTGCCAGCCCAACAGTGTTCGGGATATAAAATAGTGAGTCCTAACTACCCCACTGTTATGAAATGCATTCAACACTGGGCTTTCAACACTTGTTTATTGCAGAGCTTAACTTGAGGCAGGGCCGTAGCAAGGGCGAGGCAAGGGAGAGGCACTCGCCTCGGGCGCAGCCGCGAGGGGTTGCACAGCCGCCCGATCAGCAGCTGCAGCCTCCAGGACTGGTTGGGGAGATCACGGTGTTTGTATGGGTAGTGTGTGTGTGTATGGGCAGTGTGTGTGTGTATGGGCAGTGTGTATAAGGGCAGTGTATGCGTATATGCATGTTAATGGGAAGGAGTGTGTAAAGGCAGTGTGTATGTGTAAATGTGTGTTTATGGACAGGTGTGCGTAAGGGCAGTGTATGTGTATATGCATGTTAATGGGAAGGTGTATGTAAAGGCAGCGTGTATGTGTATATGTGTGTTTATGGGCACAAGGCCAAGTTAACCCTGCAGTGGTTTACAGCAGAAAATGGTGAAGGTTCTGGAGTGGCCATCACAGTCTCCTGTTTAGGGGGGGCAGAAATGAGACAGTCAGGCTGTTTAGGGGGGCAGAAATCAGACAGGCAGGCTGTTTAGGGGAGCAAAGGTGGCAAAGGCAGGTTGTTTAGGGGCAGCAGTGGCAAAAGGAGGCTGTTTTAGGGGCAGAGGCCTACCACGTAAATGTCTGGCTTAGCGTATAGTAATTGGAGTCATGCTGTACCATATCTGTTCAGTAAATGTTAATTTACTTTAATTTATTTTTATTTTTTTTTCAGATTCTTAGTTTTTTCCAGTTGACATACAGTTTACAAATTTGTGAAATAAATATTCTTGCCAAAATTCATTTTTGTGTGTGTGTGTGTGTGTGGGCTGCCACATACGGGATCTGCCCGGGTGCCAAATACTCTAGGCATGCCCCTACAGTTGGAAATGAGAAATAAAAGGAATGTGTTTTGCCTGCTCATGTTTTCTTAAAAATGGTACATATATTACCAGTTCTCCAAGGGTATGCAAACGTTTGATCGCAACTGTATGTAAATAAATTACATTATCCCTGGAGACCCGGTTCAGTATTGAACCTGCCATGACCTGTCAATGCCATCAGCATGATATGCCACCAAACAGGTTAGCGAGGGGCTAGACGGACTACAATTTTTTGGGGAAAACGTTTTACACTTAAAGGGACACTCCAGCCATTGCATGGACTTCAATGCATATGAAACCTGAGAAGTCCCTTTAGATTATCATGTGGTTCCCCTTGCAAATGCATGAAGGGGTTCTGAAGATTCCCCCATCGCCTCTTTCCCTGCACTCTCTGGCTTACATGAATCTGTTAGACAGAAAGCACCTCCTGGTTTTGTATTAGGTGAACTGCTGCCCCAAGAACCTTCCTCCTTACCTAGCTGGCCAAAGCATGAATACATCACTGGTAGCAACCACAGTTTTTAATAATAAATTGCTTTCTGAGAAAAAAGATCAAGTAACTTCCATCCCTGTGCTTTCTAGTTTTACCAAGTCATTCCAGAAATAAGATATATAAAAATATATACGGTGCACTTAGGGAAGAAGGGTGTGATGTCACTACAGATATACCTTATGACATGGTATACTCATTGTAAATTATCATGAGCAAAAACTGTTTATAATAAGCTTTCAATAAATGTGTACTTACAGCCGATCTTAAACCAAGCGTGTCCAAAAACCATGATGCTCCAAATCCAAATGGTATAGATATAATTACATATACAAGAGAAAGAAAATTAACGTCATCGAGCGTGCAATTGAAAAAGCTCGCTGTCAAGTCGGCCACCGGTGCAAAGCTGATCCATAACTGAAATATGAAACATATTGAGGCATTTGTCAGAAATATATATATATATTTAGTACTGTAATTCAGTATATTAGTGATCAGGGGACTGGTTATGAGGTCAGAGACATAACTTGTAACCGGCCCATTTACAGGGCTGTGCTTTAGCTGGCATAGTGTCCATGGAGTAGGTAGGTCCTGGGGGCATCTGGCACTGCTGCTCTCAGGCCAGATATTAATACTGTATGTGCCAATTTTTGAATACAATGTGGACAGTGGACAAGTTATTGCATAATATCTAATATAACAATTATTAAATATGTTTTAGATATAGCTTTGGGTCATGTTTTATACATATATAACGTGTTGGATTCACACTTACAGAGAAGGTTTGCTTGTCAATACTAAAATAACAATTCACCGATCAGTTCCTTTGCACAAAATATATTTACCTGGAACTGACATGCATAAGGCTTAAAGATGAACAGTTCTTTCAAAAATGAAATGCTGGGACATTATTTATATGACAAACAGAGAAGACATATACATTGTATTTGGTATATATATATATTATATATATATATATAATATATAATATTAAAATTCAGTGATATCATCAATTTATAATCAGGGGTATCATCTGGTTTACAAGAAAAGATCCACAAGGTCCATAAAGAGATTTCTGGTCAAAGACTTAATAAATGTAAAATAATAATAATAATAATAGTAATAATAATACAGTCACATATAAAACCTAAAAAATGTAACAAGTATCAGAACACATAGTACCCCTGCCACTACTAATATAAAGAAACCCTTAAAAAAAAAAATTAAAAAGTGTGGTATGTAAAAACCTATGAAGAGCGTTTTTAAAAGGGTGATTTAATGAAGCAAAGTAAGAGAGGAGGTGCAGCGCCTTCACACAAATAAGTGAAGCAGCCTCCCAGCAGAAGTGGTAGAGGCGCATACAGTGAGGGAACTTAAACATGCATGGGATAAGCATAACACTATCCTGAATCTAAGATCAGACCAAGGTCTGATTATGCTCCTTATATCCTAAGCAAAATTGCAAAAAATAAAAGAAGATTTTTTTTCATTGTTATATATTTTAGGTTTATTTTTAAATATTAATAATATATATATATATATTATATATTATTATATATATATATATACTGTGTGTGTGTGTGTGTGTATCTTTATATACTTTAAAGCTCTACTTCTTAGAAAAACATAATTTGTGTGGGTACATAAAACAGGAAAAAAGGAAAATAAAACCACAAAACGCTTGTCATAGTCATAGTGTAATGAAAACATAGCCAAGCACACTAAATAAAATATCAATTCACAGCAGTAAACATAGAGTGAATTTACATTTTAATTAAATCTATCTCTAGATTGTAAGCTCTAGGGCCCTCCTTTTTGTAAGTCAAATTGTTGTGTTATATACACTACTTGTTATGTCCCGTCTAGACATTGTACAGCGCTACGGAATATGATGGCGCTATAGAAAACAACAAACAATAATATTTTTGATAATAATGTCAGGGTAAATATAGCTGTTGGATCACATGTACTCTGGTTACAAAGTGGACAAACAGAAAGCGCTACTTAAAAGCTGTTAAAGTGCATGTTAACCTTTTCAAGATTTTCCAACTAAACAAACTTTGATGGATTGCTTCACAAGCCATTAAGATGAAAAAGATAACCTGAATTGACTCTGGACTGTATGGCATGACCTCCATGGAATCCAGCAGTGAATTCTCAGTTTAGATTGTAAGCTCTTGGACTTTTTTTATTGTAAGGAACATGTTACCATACCCAGAGCTCGCTAATAACAAATATTATTATTAATGATAATAACGTGCTATGAAGAATGACTTTTCCTGGTAGGGTCCCTTCACCTACCATTGCGTTGGAGCAGTTCAGAAGACACACCGCTCCAAGGATGAGCCATCTCCTCTTGTACAGCTTGAAGTCAGCGATCTTTCTTAGTAAGCAGCACCTCTCCGAGTCAGGGTCCAGGCGATCTCTTTCGTCATCCCCCATATCCGAGTCTTTGTTGTCAGCTATTGATACAGATCCACTACCTTCCAGCGATCAGCACTCCAACATCCCCCATAAAGCAGGTGCCAGGTACGGTGTAAGACCAAGCAGCACCACTCAAACTCCAGACCTTCCCACATGGACAGCTGATCATGGAGAACAAGCCTGCAATCTGCTCTGAGGTCCTTCACTGGTATGCGGTGGCCCTGGCAAGCGTCACAGCCCCGTTCACTGAGTTAGCCTTACTTTTCTTTAAAAGTCATTGTTGTTCACTAAGGCTGACTCACATAGACTGTGTATGGCCACTCCTCCTGTGTGAGCACTGGGGAGGAAGAGGAAGCCTCACACAGCACAACATGACAAATCTAAGGCCAGCCTCCCATGCCAGCAGAGCTGACTGCTGCACAAATCACAAGGGAAACTCAACAGAGCTGGATCTTCTATAGCCACCCTGAAAAAGGAGAACTTGTAGCTTCTTTTCTTACTTTTATAATTGTTCAGGTCAGTTTAAATCCAGCTTCCTGCTCCTTTTCTGTTCCAAAGACTAGCAGCTGAAACTGTTTTAGTGATGCCATGTCAGCAAGACATATTGGTGGAGATGTTCTTCAAACACTTATGGTCCCTTATGGAATTATGCTTTGATGCATCCATCTCTACTTGGGTTTTATAAAGTAAAGCAGAAGCTGGCTGGTGAGGTTCCTTTGGAATTGTGGTTGCAAATCAAAATCTATTTCGGCATTTTAAGAAGACAAACACGGTGATCTCCTAATACAAAAAAAGTGCAGCTGCCCATTCATATTTCAGTAAGGCAAAGGGGATATCAAGAAATCTTACTGACTTAATGATGCAGTATATAGGTGGCCCTGGCACTTTAAGGCCAGCAGCCACCAGATGATGTAGGTACGGCCGACAGCTGGATATCCACCGCCGCACTCTTCATTTGTGTATTCACAAAACTGCTAGAATCACAAGCATCCCAAAATTGATTAAAATGAAGCAATCAGCAGCAGTGTTGCATTTGATGCCAGTCTGCGCCTTATGCTATCTCATCTTTTCTTGCAGGAGAAGCCCACCGGGATTGCCGGTTCAAAAGTAACTGTAAGGTTGCTCAGTTGAAACTGCAGCTCTCCTGCTGAGTTTAGTGTAGAAACAGACTTGATTCAGGAATTAGCTCTTCAGGACTGGGACCTTCTTTGATTTTTTGAAAGATATATTTCTAGTGGAAGAGTTGGAAAGTGTTTGGGCATCTCTTTTTTTGCACATTGAATTTGTTTTATATTTTCACTCTTTTAACTGGAGTCGCCCTTGAGGTTTTTATAGACCTTTTATCCACATGGTACCCCTTATGATGTCACGGTGCCACCACAAGGTTGTTAATATATTTATTTTTCTTTTTTTATTACTTTATTTTTTTTCTATTTTTTAAAAAATATTTTTTGATCCCCACTGCAGCTCATGACCATGAAACAGGGCTCTGGCATGAATAATTAAATTAGTTTTTGTGTGTGTTATATATATGGCTATAAATGTCTTCCATTGAAGTCGAAGCAGAACAGCAATTCCATTGCTGCCCACACAGACTATCCAACACTGTTGTTCCAGTGTTAATGACGTCAGTATTTACTGCCAATTAGTTAACATATTATGGACATAATTGTATTCATGTAGTACATTATTTAACTGAACATAGTTCATAGTCATGTGACCTCACATCATATATAATGTTTGGTCAGTACCAGACGGGCACAGTAAAATTGACCCTTGTTTGTAAACCCTATGCATTTATCCAGAGGCTACACTTTTGACTCCTGGGAAGGTAAATTTGAAACGCCGTCCGTCACTAGCTCCTCAGCCTAAGAACTAGGATGCTATTTTGTTGTATTTTGATGTGTACATTTCAATGCATTATATATCTATAACTGTTACAATGCGGACTAGCAACAATAAAAAAAATACTATACAATATATTACAATAGTACAGGCCAAAACACATCAGCTATTGATGTAACACGGGATAGAATGTCACCACTAAGTAATGTGTTTCATAAAGAGTCCAATTGATTTAGAGGTGACAATATTAATGGTAGCACACAGAATGCATCAAGCACCTTGAACAATTTGCAATTGTAGAAGAAACATCGCATATGAATGCTAAGGGTGCTATTCCTAACATATACACTTAGAACAGTGTGACTTAATGATCGTAAGTAAGGCAAATACAGTAGTAGCTGGCAAATAATGTTTTTCACTGGCAGGAGAAAAGAGATGTAAGACCTCTGTGTCTATATAGTCATTCTTGTTAATATGGTGTCTGTGACATTGAGGCCTCTTATGATGGTCTTTGCTCAGTTGGATATGGGGAACATGTGGCCTTATATGCCAAACAGATTCCACACAACTGCCCAGTGGACGAGGTTCTTTGAACTGTGCATATCTTTGAGGTTCCTTGCTTATGTTCTGTGGTTCCTTTAGGTCTCCCTGAGCAGTCTTAACAGTTGGCAAGTCATTGTAGGGTAAAGCAAACAGTATAGTTAGGTTCTTTGCTGATGTGAAAGACGAAAGGGAGCTTGAAAAAAGCTTCTAGAGACAGTGAAGAAGAAATCCAAAGTGAAGTCATTCTGGGTCAGGGAACTACCCAGGGTAGGCTATACAGAGTTCTTCTGGGTGAGTGGCTTTGTGAGGTGTGGGGTCGGCCATGGGTAAGGTGGGACTAGTCATACACTGGCAGGAATACCCTTGTACAGGGGAGTGGCGAGTCCCAAAGAGCCTTAAATGGGCTGGGAGTAGAAGGCTAAGTGTACTGGGAGTGGGCACAACCAAACACTGATCCTCTGCCCATAGAATAAGGAAAGTACCAAGGACTTCAGAGGAAGCAGTGCTTTACCCTGTGACTCTGGGTCAAACCCAGAGTGTTCCCAGGTATGCTGATGTTGTGACATCAGTTTTTCATTTCCCACATATTCGTCTTGCCATTTTACACATGCACAATTCAAGGTGATACATGGAACAGATTATAACTATACAACTGTATAGGTAACACAATAGGAAGTAACAGTGTTATTATTTTTTGTGTATTTATGAATTACTTTGCAAACAGTGAGTCCTATGTATAGTTCCATTTCTCAGGTATAGTAGCTGTGACAGAGGGAAACATTTGGTCCTCTGATGTTGAGGCTGAGGAAGCATGAAGTCTGAGGTGTACTTTGAGCCTACTGGATATAAAGTGAAGGTGGGGGTTGCAAATGCCCATAGTGTTCCACTATGGCCTTATGCCAACACATGGCCCCCTCTGCCATCTTCACAGATGACATAGAAGCATGAAATGTTAGAATTCATTTTTATATTTATACTGGAAAAATAAATGATTATTTCTGTTCTATTCTGGTGTTAAAAATAGAAAACAGGAATTGTACAGATTGTGACAGTTTCCCCTTTAAATACCAAATCTCAGATGCTGAAACGATAGAGTGAATGAATCATAGTTTCATTTCTCATAAACAATATGCCCAACCATGCTGAAAATATAGCTTTATGTCTAACCAATGTCCTTAGAAAATATGTAGACAAATTGTCATTGGTGGTGGTCAGACGAGTCATAATATGATCAAGAGTGCTTTACAAATTATAATTTGTTATTGTTTTATATAGCACCATCATATTTTGAAGCGCTGTACAGTGGGTATATTATATTATTGATTAGAACTCCCAATTTTTATGCCCCTAGTTGTCACACCTTAAATGTGTATCTTTGTTTAAGATTAAGCACAGTGATGTCTTCCAAAGAAAATGTATCAGGTATGCAAACTGCACAGCCTTGGGAAGTCTGAAACAGTCATAGGCTGGGAACTTGGAAGTAGGAAAAAGGAGTTCTAAAATCTGCTACTCTGATGTAGCTACATGTGGCTCATCTTCCTTGTGCGCATGCTTGCCCTTGGCACCCATCTCAAAGCAAATGAGAGAAGCTACATGCCATTTTGGCACTGCCTTTATAGGCGGCCATGCTTGCACACCATAAGCATTTTATATGGTTCAGGTGGCCAGTTCAAGACTTTTGAATTAGCTGCTGTCAGGCAAATCAAATACATCTAAATCTGAATTTGAAGATCTGTATTTGATTTAGGAAAGAAAGCTTTGCAGGACGCTCATCTAAAGACAAAAGTAGAAAGTAGAACAAAGGTAAGGAGACATAGACCCAGCTGTTGGAGGTTGCCAGAATCAAGTAATGATAAATATATATATATATATATATATATATATATATATATATATGACCAAATATGCCAAAACCAAATATCACCAAAGCATATTTCCATCAGAAAAAGTATCTATAGTGGTCAGGTCAGGAATGAGGCCAGTGAGACTTCTACTTATGTGTACTTCATCTTGTTTGTGAAAAGGGGTCTATTTGCTATGTTAATGACCCCAAAGAACTTCTGCATGGGGCAGTTAACTCTTCAAGCCCTTGACCCCCGGAATATGCTAACTCATCACATAACTATAGACCAAGCTTGTTTGTGGGTGTGCAATACAATCACTTTACTGATTCAAAAGGCACTTGTGCACTATGTATTATATTTGTCCTAAAGGGGGGGGGCATCGCCAAACTGTACCTTCTCTTGAGAAGATCATTTAGCATTCTAAATTAAAACGGTACTCTTTCAAAGAAAATGAATTTCTCCCAGAAGAATGTGTCAGAAATAAATAGGCCCACATTTTGTGTGCTTATTTTCACAATAATATAGTCTTTGAATGTGTCTACTTTGAAATCAAAATCCCTCTGGAAGTACAATTGAGTTAATAAACCAAGATCACAAGTTATTTTGTTCTTAATTGAACCATCTAAGAAGGGTGGGGGGATAATAGCTTTGTTTCAGTCACTGAAAATTCAATATATAAAATTATAGGAGGACCAGAAAATAATGCTACTATGGACATACACACTTATACACTGTCACGATTAACAACATTCAGTGAAATTCTAAACGGTCCAATGGAATATGCTGTATTAACATGAAAACTTGATGGGTTGATATTCAAAGATGCATCTTAAATGGTCACCCCTTGTCATAAGCCCTGTGTAGTACCTTGTAAAGGTCCAAATGGAGGTAACTGGAATTAAAGGGACACTTTTCTGTCCCCTGGAGCCCAACCAATGAATGATGAATATTACAGTACATTGTAAGTGTTTCTAGATGGAAAATATTTCCACAGAATGAATACCGACTGAATGGTGAATTTTTCATAGCCAATAAAAGGTTTTTTGGTTTAAAAAATATCAATTTAGGACATGCTATCATTTTGCCTCGCTTAAGTGAGAATTTGTGATTTCAGTTTCATCTCTGTGTGGCCTTTTTTAGGACTCATAGTCTATATTTAAATGCAAGCTTGATTTAAGACAGGTAGTTGAATAGCA
>VKOC01016647.1:0-48080 GCA_009364415.1 Spea multiplicata | reverse complement strand
TTTTCTAGTAAAACTTTTTTCCTATATATTTAGACTTCTTTTTCTAAATTAATATTCAGATTTGGGGGTCATCTTATAATCAGGATCTTCTTATAATCGAGCAAATACAGCAATATCTTTCTGCATTAGGGATGGAATAATATTAAATAGCAATAAAGCATTGTCATCGCCTGGAATAGATGTAACGCTAATAAAATTATGATTTTGCCTTAGTGTTTGTGGTTAGAAGTGTGGCACAATTTGTACTATCATATACAAATTGTGACATTTGTACTGTTATCATATACAAAGTCGTTAAAATAGAGGAGAGTAGTACCATTAACTTATTGTTGTTCCAGGCATCTGAACAAAAAGGTCTCTCTCGGGGCTACTGGTAAATGGAATGATGGACCCCTCCATTTCCTGACTTGTGGAACAAATAACGCAAGATAAAATGATACGCCTATCCCTAAGCCCAAGAACATCTTGACTTAACAATTAAAAATTGACTTAATGTTGTAAGCTGAGAGGAGAGATCTTTTCACATCCTAATTACCCATCCTAAAACATCCGGACAGCATTAGGAAAATGTTTTTTAATTCCCTTTTTAAGTGCCCTGTTTTGTACCAAACCTGTCTCTGGGTTAAGAAACACTCAGTGCGGGCTTAAATAATTAATTTTTTACTGCTCCTGACCAGATGAGCAGGATGGACTGATTACTGTTTGCAGTCTAGAAGCATCATGCATCAAAACATTTCACACTATGTCCATTTCAGCAGTACTACTGCAGGTCTATCAATATTATATTCTATTGTCACCAATTAAAAGGAGCCTCTCAGCATGTAATACAGAAATGTACACACTATAGTTAATTACAGAGTTTAGTCATCATATAACAGTCAAAGATAAAATAAATATTAACTTATGCAGAAGTTAAAAGATATGTTTATCCAAAACAGATGAATGAAGGCCCCAGCTATTGATTATACAACAAACAATGATGAATAAACAACTGCAGAGTAACGCACAGGATATTATGCTTCCTACCGCCCCCAAAAAGCGTTTCATGGATAATGTAAAATATCAGTTGTCCTGTATTCAGCCATTTTTAACTCTGCTGGTCTAATCATCTGCTATTTCTTAAACTTTAGAGAAGCAGACACTATACATTTTATTTTGTATCCCAACATAAACAGAGATCCATTTAATTAGCACAGGTCTAATGCTCAGGCTTGAAAACCTGTGCTCGTCGCACAGTCCTGAAAAGCAATTAGTGTTGAGGTGCTTGAGAGCTTACACTGAGAATTTAAGGTTAAATGTTGTGTAGAAATCGAACATAACTTTTTGTAGATGAAACAAGCCTACAGGTAACCAGTGTTTAAGAATTGAAATCATGATTTTTAAATGTAAAGACTCACTCCTGCCAATGTTATAATCTTTAATATTTGCACACACATATTTTTGCATCTGCTTAACCGCTTCAGTCCTCTATGGACGTACTGGTACGTCCAAAAAAACGCATCCCAAGAATCCCCTATGGACGTACTGGTACTTCCTGCCCTTCTTGCAGCAGCAGGGACACATCCCTGCCACTGCACGGGAGATCAGGCTGTCGCTAGGTTTTACTAAATTTCTCATCCTAAATTTTCAGCTAATCATCGAACTGCCTCTACCGCAAAAATGGCAAAATTGCTTGAGGTACCAAAAACCCCTGGGACTGATGGGGTTAAACAAAATATATTTTTAAAAACTACGTAAGTAAGCTCTATTTCATGCAGAATATCTATAATGTATCTTTAAATAGATTTTTTCCTCCAAAAAGTATCTCATTAAAATAAATTTAAACAAATTAAACAAATCTGATTTAAATAAGAAAAAATAGATTTTGACTCATTGATTTAAATCCACCCTGGTTGTGAGTTGCCATCAAATGAAAAATTTCATTTCACAGAGGAAACTGCATCAGGAGTGGCATATTAGAGTAGAAATATAGTAATGAGAAATGTAACTAATTTAAAAAAATAAACACAGCAAGTTTTACTAACACCTGTAGATTATCTGTTCAGCTGAGCTACATGTATATTCTGTCAGCAAGCCCAACTTTCCAATGAGACTATAGAGGAAATGTGTGTTTTACCTTTGCAAACAGTCTTATTACCTATTTTTTAATTTTAAAACATTCCCTTGAAACCGTAGAGCCAGTAAATTCAGAACATTTCCTTTCAAGCAAAAATGTTAATAGGCACTAGAAATGCACAACTTTGTAAAGTACTTGGCTATATTTCATTAACAGGGTGTTCTGGACCCCCATCTTAGACAAAAACAAAAATATGGTCTGAATAGTGCAGAACAACAATAATTACACGCAAAACAGACAACATTAATGTGGCATAGTTCTAAAAAGGTAAAACGGACATGTTTATATGCAAAATCGAACATAAAAGTCAAAGTGCAGTGTGCCTGGCTGACGGGTGTTAGGATTTCTAGATAAGACTGGTGCTGAAGCATCCTCACTCTGATACTGAACAGGGAAGAGGATCTGTCCCATGCCTCTAAGCGGCATTTATATAGATACTGATACTCTAGCCTTCTGTAGAGTGTACATCTTCACAGCACAAAGCTTGGGCTAGGAGCTTGGCATGCCACTTTGGAGTTAAAAAGCAAAGTTTCTGTTAACCAGTAGGCAGAGCAGCTCAACCTAAAGTCTATCCCCCTTCTGTATAACTACAACTGTAGGCACTCTCAGTTAGCTTCTAGTCAAACATCATTAAGGAATTGAGTAGCAAGTGGAGGTGACAAACCTTTAAGTGTTAAGCGCAGTAGAAACCAATGAATAAGCAGAGGCTTCAGAATTTTAAACTTCCTTGAATGGGCTCCAAAAAAGGCTTAACCCCTTAAGGACAATGGGCGGTCCGTAAACCCATTGAAAACAATGCATCTTGAGCCCGTACATGTCATTAAGGGGTTAATAGTTAATACATTCTAGAAATCAGCCTGCTTTTCGTGCAAACACCATGTGTAGCCTGCCAATTCTAACACAACAGGAGGAGAAGCAAGGGGAGGAGACACAGGCAGCTTCTGCAGGAAGCACCACTGCAGAGACAGTCTTTGGTGCAGACATGTCGTAACAACGAGCTGGAGCCTGTTCTGCTACAAGTCCTTGTAGGGTGTTAGGCCAGAATCTAACACAGGGGGCGGCTTCATATCAAATAAGGGAACACTGGTTAAAAACATGCACTAAGGAAACATCCATCCCCCTTATGTTGTCTCTCTCTCTCCACAAACCTCTTACTAAAGCTCAATGAATATATGACGGCACAGCTTCTTTATGTACACTACAGTTAAATGCAGCAACCACAGCCGATGGCCACAAAGAGGGCTGAAATGATTACTTATGGGGAAGCAACCCTGAATACAGTTCTCTATGCAGGAAGAAAGTTAGTACTGGAGAAAGTTTATTGAAACAAAATTAAATAAAACTTATTAACAGACGTGTTCCTTTATTAACAGGCTATTGTTCTGCCAACAAAGGAGGTATTTTGACCCTTTACTCCCTTCAAAATCCTCTGCATGTGGGGTGCCCTACTCATGTGATTATATAGAAATAATCATAAGCAAAATTTCAAAGTGTGTGTGCACAATTTTTTTCTACGTTTTGGGCCAATAAGCCTAAGATTCACATACAGCGTATATTAAATCCAAAACTAATTGTATAATATCATGGTTTCAAAAGAAAACCCTACTTGTTAAAAATAAAAATTAAGTCTATTACAGAAAAAACAGTGAAAATGCTGAAAACCCACTTGTTCTTCAACATAAAAAGGACTGTCCTTAAGTTAATTCGGTGATCTCTCTCACAAACACACACACTGTGCAGCAATGCTTTAACTGTCTTAACATTTATATTTCAATGCGGATTTTGAAATAACATGAGCAATTTTTCAGGAATTTCAGAATGTTCGGAAAACGTGTTTACCAACTCTGTGCTGAGATTATCGATTTTTTTTATTTTTTTTTTTAACCACAAAGTCTCTCGCTGCAGACCTGGGCGAATCTATGTACAAATTAGGAGTAACACACAAAACAGGGAAATATAGAGGTCAGCACCAACATCTTAGAAGCCACGGTTGTCTCCTAGCATCTGTTTAGGTCTACCAAAGAGGTATAGCCACGTAACTGGGAGTTTAACATTTTGACTTCCTGACTGGAAGGCCAATCCCAGTAAGCTTCCCCTCCAAGACACAATGCACTTAACTTGACCGTATAGCCCTTCATACAGCGGGCATTGCAGTCAAGTTTTATAATCAACCTTTAGTCAGAGCTAGACTTCTCTTGGAACCTTGGAAGGTATTGTTTTATTCTGGAGGTGGGGCACTAGCTTTTGGCTCTTCTACTGTCTGTTTGATTCTGCCCACTCCCCAACTCCATTCTGGCAGCCAAGCCTTCCTGTGCGCCTTTTTTTTTCCACCCCTATCCACAGCTATCCCTTTCTCCCCAAATAAACTCCATCCACACTTATTCCCTCTGGTAGACCATGGTACTTAAAATGCTAGTATTTAAAATCTTTCTATTTTCAAGAAGCATCTGATGATAAAATCAACAGAAGACATACAATCAAGAATTTGTTTATTTGCATCAAACTGGAAAGGGTTACATATTCATCAACAGTTTAGTGGCTACTAGAGGTCAACATCCAGCCAAGATGACTCCAAGGGCACAATGCAGACTGCTTAAAGAGGGTAAAAAATAAATAAACCCTAGAGTAATAGCTAAAGGCTTGCTTTGGGGCCCGGGCAGAGCTTGCCATCATCGAGGGGACAATGAATTTCAAGTTTTTCAAGGTATCATACAGGAGAATGTCAGGATGGCTGTCTACCAGTAGAAGTTGGATAATGCAGCAGGACAATGACCTTAAATATTGAAGTAAATCTACTACAGAATGGCATAAAAAAACCCAAGACAACCAAGTCATTAACTGAACAATATTCCCCAAAACTCTTCTGTCCCAGGTTTTCCACAACATGTGCCTGTGAACGGAGTATACAGTGTTATCAATGGTAATTTAATGACCACCCCAATTTCTGAGTTGGCATCATAAAAAAACACGACTATCCAGTCATTAAGAGGTAGCCGATCATTAACAAAAAAAAAATCTAGCAACACTGTAATAGCAACACTGTAATAATCAAGTGACTCTCCAAATACTTCCAGAGTTCAGATTTTCAGAGATCATAAATTGAAATAACCTTTTTCTCACTTTTTACATCCGGTGCAAAAATAAAAAAAACTCACAATTTAACAATGGGAGTCTGCCTCATTATAGTTTATTTTACAAAAATGTTAAAAGAACTGCTCTGCATGCTTCTCTAGAACTACAGAGTGTGCACAGGTCACCTGTAAAAATGCGGTTATTACATTTTAAAGATGGACAGAAATTTGTCTCAACACAACTTACGTGTTTGCATAACTGGCAATTTTGCACTTTTTTTCCATATAGAATGGAGACCAAATACGGTTAAGGAAAGGAGTTCAAGGAGGAACCTCTGTTTTATGCCAATGTCATAAAATGTTTATTTAAAAGATCTGTGCTACATTTATTTAGAGGTCATAACTTCTTTATGACATAGCTGCCGTGGTGCAATCTTTTATAAATAGACCATTCTATTATTTTTTTTTTATATATGGGTGAAAGGCTTGACCTTTAAAAATACACTGTAGATTTTATATGCATGTTACTACATATGATAGTCAGGTGCCGCCTTTAAATTATGATTTTTCTCTCCTTATGAATGCAGGAAATATGTTACCCAAACACATCTCCTGGTCCCCTCCTGGTGATTGTGAACAAAAGTCACGCCAGTGTTGAACGTTTAACCCTACTCGCTGCGCACATGCGTAAAAAAAAAACAAAAAAAAAACACTCCTACAAAAATTGGATGGGAGCACTTTCTTGCAACGAATTGGCTGCTTCAAGGTAAAACAACCACAGATGGGGTGGTGCTCTACAGGTATTTCTTCTTATTTTTTTTATCCTTAAAAAATGCACAGCAATGTCGTCCAATGCTATGGAAACAGAAAAGAAATGTAGCATTTTTTTCTTTTTCTGTTAGATCCTCTTGTTATCAAGAGCAGCCCATTTTAGAAAACAGAGAGGCATCCCAAGATAAGGGGTGAAGTATAATTAAATTGCTAATGCCAGAAGCATTAAAAGTTACACAATTAAAACTGAGCCTCTGCCATGGCTCTCTAGGCTACAATATTTCTGAGCAATCCTACCCAGTACAGCACTAGGAATCAGGCATGAAAACAAATGTGGCAGCCAGATCTTGGTGGCTGCAATCTGAAGTGTGTTGGTGGGAACATATGTCGTGAAAACCTCAAACTGAAACAATGTTGTGAAAAGTACATCATCATTAACAAACGTTACAATGTGCCTACACATTCTGTCAGCACACGGAATCCAAGGGAAATCAGCAAAACATGGACCTTCGGACATGGAGAAATTGCCAACTTGAGCAGCAAGTGGCTCCTATCGCCACTAACCTTGTCTAAAGACAATCAAACATCTCAAAGCAACAAACATTTATAAAAGTGGTTATACTCGCCTTGTATTTCTTAAAATCTGCAGTAATCCGTTTAAAGACAGCACTGCATGTATAATTAAATTGTGTAACTAAAACACATTCTTCCTCTTCCTAGTATCTAATAAGGTTATATAAACATCAAAAGGTCACAAAGTATCACAGAAAGTCCCAGTAAAGCCCCAGACCACATCCCTTGCCTGCAATCCCTGTCCAATAATTTAAAATGTTAGGAAGTATGCAAGGAACATACTAAAGGGACATTTCAGCCATCATATGCATGCGATAGCCGAATCCCCCCTTTAATTTGTTTCCCCTGAGTGTGGATAATTCTGTTGGCCTCTTTTGCCTCCTTCCCTAGCTTATAGGTTGAACACATTTTTCCCCAATCGATTTCAATATAAATATATCTTTCCCGACACAAAACTTGTGCCACTGAGGTTTAAAGGCACTGTATGTTTTCCTAAAGGTACTTTATTTTTTCCATACAGATTAAAGAATGCGTTTTAAAATACTTGCAGCGGCTGTTACGTAAACTTATCATGGTACGTGTGTTTAGTACCCTTTCTGCATGTAACACATTATTCCTACTACTACTAGACAATCAACGTTACAGAAAAATACAAAAACACGTTGCCGTCGCTTGGCATGCAGCTCATTTGTAATGTACAGCAGAGGGAAGGCGCATACTGCATTGCAGGTTTGTTTTCACACCAAACACATACTGACAGACTGGCCTCTCTAATGGAACAATTCCCCCTCCCAACTCTGCCATTCACAGGAAAAGTCAGGCTTGTGAGCAGGATTCAGGCAACATATGGAAACCTTGCCAGCGACTGTGGAAAATTTATGAGCCTCAACATAAGCGTTTCTGAGAAAAGCATTGGTTTTAGATGGAGAACGAATCATGCAAGGTAATGCTAAAGGAATCTTTGAAATATAGATTTTTTTTATTATTTTTTTTTTTAGAGGGGAGGGGCTTCATTGCCCCAATAAATATTGCATCTTTGGGATAACCAAACATGGGTGTCCAGCTGCGTCAAGATTGCTTTCAAAATTCCTACATATTTGCCTAGGAAAGGATAAATAGCAAGTCTTAAAGGAACCATTTCCAGCAGAACACGGAGTGTTACTGTGTGAAGCTATGCCCTGTTACCCAATCCAGTCATAGGTGCTGTTCCAATAAGACAATATATATATTAATAGTATAAACTGTAGCAGACTTTCCATTTTATCAAGCACATAGAAGCTTTAAAGAAGCTTTTGGACATTGTAAGGCAGCAACATAACAGTAATATATACGGGTTTGTGTAACAATACAAATGTTCGAAAAATTAAAAATGAGGCATAACGTTATATAATTAAAAGGGACACTCCAGTCACATGTACTGTACTTGAAGGCATATTATAGCTGGGATCCATTACCAAGGACGTTTAGTGTCATAAGTACTGTATGATTTTTGCCATTTTTACCATATTATGTGCCCACACAAATTATACATCCTTTTGTCATTAAAAATAAGGCGTTAATTTGAAACTATAGAAAAAAAAATACATAAACAACATTTAAATACATAAAATAAAATAAAAAATTATTTCCAATTTTGCTAGAATGTCTTCTACATAGTAAGTGTTCTGGTCTTTGACATATGTATCTTGTCATATCTCGCATGTGCACACAGTTGGAAATAAAATTATATAAAGCACAGCACTTGAACAAGCAGTGACCTTTTGACTTGCCGTCGCTTTTCTGCCTCTCGAAGGACTAACAATATTTCTGCATTGGCAACGTCTTCTCATTTATTCACCTAAATAATTATTTTGGGACATACATGAAACATTTTCCAACAAGAAGGGTATAATAGATCGTAAGGGCTAGGTTAAGCATTGGAGAATGTCAGTATGCTCCATCTGCCAGGGGATTTCAACAAATACATCTAATCCCCAGACACACATTAGGGTTTTGACACCTGTAACTAGCATGCAGCACTAGCTGACGCACATCACCAAGCGGCTCATCTGTGAGGGACTTCTTTTATGTCCACTAAAGCTATACAATGTCTTCCATTATAAGCTTTAAAGCACAAGACATCCCCATCTGCCAGTACATGCGGGATAACCATGGGAGTCCAGTGCCACTTACAGCAACCGCAGGGTGTTTTTAGTAGGTTATCTAGACAGAGGCAGAAAACGCATTTCATTCTGTAAACCCCTCTGCTGTCAGTCATTTGGCCTGCCCTCTACCTCTCGGTGGTCTCCAGCTTCACTCTGGCACCTGCTCTATCAGAGACACAGTTTCATTGTGCAGAAACACAGTATACATGCTGCAGATACAAGGTAGTATAATTCAAACATGTATTGCAGTTGTTGAGACTACATTTCCAATGCCAGTATCATGGGAAAGTGAGTACTCACCATTGGAGTGCCAAATGTTAGCTTTTATATTATGGGTTGGTACTACAGCGGCACATCTTGTGATTCTCATCCATCAATTTGGTTGGCTGAACATTATGAGAATTGTAATAACACTTCAAGTGCCAAGAAACATAGAAAGTGACGGCAGATATGAACCATTCAGTCCATCTAGTCTGCCCAACCTTTGAATACCTTCCTTAGTCCCTGGCCTTATTTTATATCTAGCTTAACATTATGGCTATCCCATGCTTGCTTAAAAACCTTGACCGTATTAATCTCTACCTTCTGCTAGATGGTTATTCCACACATCCATCACGTTTTCAGTAAAGCAATATTTCCCGATATTACTTTTTAACATTTGCCCCTCTAGTTTAAGACTATGTCCTATTGTGATGATAGTATTTCTTCTTTGAAATAAACTCTCTTCATTTATCATGTGGATTCCCTTTAAGTATTTAAATGTTGCTTTATACAATGCTTTTACAATGGAGCCGAGGGGCACTTTTGAAGGGGCGGCACTTGAAGGGCGGCACTTTGAAGGGGCGGCACTTTTGAACGGGCGCGCACTTTTGAAGGGGCGCACTTTTGAAGGGGCGGCACTTTTTTGAAAGGGGCGGCACTTTGCCGCCCTCTCCTCTGTTTTTTTTTTTTTTTGTTTGTTTTTTTTAAGCGGAGGAGAGAGGGCGCCGAGTTTTTTCGCTTACCCGCTCGGCGCCCTCTCTCCTCTGCGGTGAGTCTCCCTGTTCGGTCTCGGTGCCGGCTTGACGGACTATCATTTACAGGTATGTAGTGCATCCAAATATTTTTTTCTTTTTTATTAATTCTTTCTATAACGGACATATTTTCTAGAGACAGTTTGGGTATTTATTCATGACAGAGCCACTACCAGAGAGAACAAGGGGTACTTTAGCTGCCGTAAAACAGCAATACTTGTAACAGAAGTGTCTCCTGTGATGGTATTTGCAGTCCAACAAAACATGCAGAAAGGCAGACTACTCGGGTGAAGTGACTTAAATCAACTTTAATTGTACGGCACCACTATCAACTGCTTGTGAATGCACTACGTTTCAATTAAAAAGTATAGATACTCAAAAAGCAGGATAACATACTAAACACAAAATGTTCTTGGGTTGTCTACAGTAAAATATTGTACCCAGCACACAAGGCTTCATGTCTGCCACCTGACATCTCAGCTCAAGGTCTGTAAATGGCTTTTATTTACATACCAAATTTTATCACAGAGACTGTTATCAATTGTTAAATATTAATAGCAAAACATGGCTAAGTAGCAAAAGAGATGCCTGGAACAGTTCTTTGTCATCTCGGCCCAGGGGGAAAAAAAATAAAAATATGTTGGCTGCCTGCAAATTCACTGCAATAGAACCCCGAGTGTTTTCTACTCTCCGATGTGTTAACATACACTGCAAACAATACAAGGGATACATTTCATTTCACACTTTGCACTGCAGATTAACCCCTTCCGGACCGGCATTTGCATACTGCGTCTTCACTTGAAGACCGCAGTATGTTTTTAAATATTTAAATTCCGTGATCGTGATTCGCTGAAAAGCGATCACGTGCACGGAATTGAGGGGGGGGTGGCTGCTACTGATCGCTGGGAACACCCAGCGGTCAGTAGCAGCCGCCCTTCGCAATCCCAGCGTTCAAAGCGACGCTGGATCGCGTAAAGGCTGTGACGTACCTGGTACGCCCCGGTCTGCCGGTGACCCGTGACCCGGAAGTACCAGGTACGTCCCGGTCTTGAAAGGGTTAAAACAGTTACTGTTTACCCATTCCTTAACTTGGTGAATATCTAATATGGGCATAATAAGGAACTCAAATACCGAAATATCCCTTTTTCTTGGGAATCAGGATGTTACAACAGGTCATGTCAATAAAGTATAAGGTCTTTTCAAACTTTCCTCTCCAGCTGCATTACTACAATTCACACCATCTGCCTTTAGAGTGATGCTTTATTTTTGAAGATAATGTGTTAAGGGTCTAGGTTCAGAATATGTATTGCAGGGCTTGACAAATTTGTTGTGAATCTAGGTGCCAGCTAAAAAAGTTAGGAGCCAGGATTTTTCTTAAAACTAACAGTTGGTCAGGAGTGATCTGATCATCATCAGCCCACTTACTAAACTTACAACATTTCACCTGGAAGCACCCTGGACTTTCAGGTCAGTGCTGTTTTTTTGTTGTTTTTTTTTAAAAATTAATTATTTTTTTTAACTCTTTCAATGCTGATGTTCCATTGGAGCACAGCATTGACTGATATTTAGTCCCCACAAGCTTGTGGGGACAAATGTTAACCCCTGCAATGTCACTAATGTGTCATACACAATTGTGGCATTGAAGGGGTTAACGCTGCACTGTCTCTCTCATGGGGCTGGTCTCCAGACTCATGTGCCTCTCCCCCTGTCCCCCAAAGCTGCCTCTGGCAGCTGGGACGCAAACGCTGGTCTATAGACCAGCCATTGCAGGGAGGAGTCTCTTTAATGACTCCTGCAGGTTTCCATGCTTACAGGAGTCAAAGGGCTTGTGGGGGCTTGTTTCTGCTGTTGCTAGTATGCGGTTGCGATCGCGGCATTGAAGAGGTTAACGCTGTACTGTCGCTCTCGTGGAGCGATCAGGCAGCAGGGGGGTGTTGTGTCAGGTCAACACACAACCCCCTTCCCTGAAGCTGCCTGTGGCAGCTGAAAACGCGATTGCTGGTTTTCCTGCAACCGCGTTTTCAGCCTACAGAATCACTCCGTGGGAGTGATCTCAGGCTCGGGCTTGAAGTAGATGTGCAGGTCTGCACAGACTCCTGGGCAGACACCAGCAGCAGCTCCCCCGCATGGTGACGTGGGGGCAATTTTTGGGGATGTAACAGGCTAACAAACACCTAGGCGCCAGGACAAATTCTCTGTCGCCATGGCGACCTGGCGCCTGGGATTTGTCGAGCCCTGATGTATTGTATAATTTAGAAGTTACACATTACATATTTAGGTGCCAACTTAATTTTAGGAGTATATTGATGGATGAAAAAGGTTTAGGACAAGCAATAAACATGGTATTTGTCAAGCTCTAGACTGCCACGTATATACTACCAACTGACCCTGTGATTAGAGTTGCAGTTTAACCTTCTCTTCTGCAGCATTAGGGAAAAAAAAATCTTAGTACCGTTTAATGCCTAAACCTCTCCCAGAAATAATTCTAAAATCATGTAATATTGTTTTAATAATTTTTTAGTCTCAATAACAGTTTAAAAAGAATTTAAGATGACTGCTCCCACGGTACACATGCGGGGTTATAATAGCAATATGTTTGCATTTGAATCATCAAAAAATGACAAATGTAAGATATAGAATTTTTATCATGTACTATTCGGGATGTACACTGCACTGTACAGCTCTGCAGATTCATTTTCTGACCTCATAATAACATAATATCACTACTGTCTGTATTTGTACAAGTAAAGAACAACGTCTTCATGGAATATAAAGCTATTAAAATACACTAGTACCAAGTGTGTAGATGTTGCCAGTTATGAAGTTTCTGTCATGAACACACTGTGACTCCAAGAAATGGCAGCCCCAGATCCTCAGAAAAAGTAAGTTTATTGGAACAAAATAAGTTAAAACCAGATTTTTGTCATCATACACAGCACTGTATTGAGAGGAAAAAAAACTGTTCCATGGCTCATCCCCTTAACTATGCATTATCATAGACCGACATTGCAAAGTTTCTTCTATGAAGCGGACAAAGGTTGCGTGGTATAATACATATGGTGAGGTGAAACATTTTAATGAAGCTCTGGGAAGCGATACCCTTGCTGGTGCTCATAAGGTTTTCACTAAGATAAAATAAATGTGTAATTGTATGTTATTCTCTTTTTTTCGAGTTAGATATATGTTACCATATTGCTTCTCATAAACTAGTCAGGACATGTGTAGCTCTCCTACTATAGTGCATTTGGAAGCTGCAATAAACAGTGGAAGTATATTACGAATGAAATAATGAAAGCAAACATCATCAGATCAATGAAAATTTGTCACACAGTTGCAGCCATTATTAAAACGGAAATAACTGTAGTTGGAAAAGAGAGGTCATCACTGAAAGCATCGTCATTTTGCACCAACTTTAACAGGGTAATATGGTGGAATGTTCGGTGACATCCTCTCCCTAATCATCCAATCGGGCAAGAGAACAATACCAAAAGCGCCAGCAGTGCTTTGAAGTGATGTCTGTCACAGAAGCCTCCACGCCATGGACTCCTGCAGGGGCCTGAGTGCTAGCCTCCTACAGACTATGGGCCCTGGTAAGGATTGCCATGTTATCCAAAACATGAGACATCAATGGACAGGATTTGCACCTGAATCTGAAATCCAGCAGGTTTCATGGAGCCGCCCGTGTTTACCATCCTCCCCCACAGACAACAATAGAGACCCCCTACTGAACTGAGTGCAAATACAGAGCCGTGTGCAAAGGATGGCCGGATGAAGAACATTGTGTGTCTATTGTATGTAAATCAACCCCTTGTACTGTGTAAATACCCCTGTGTTTCCAAATAAACCGAGTCCTGTTTTCATTGCAGAGCCTCCAACCAGAGTTGCTGACGGATACGATCCCTCCACAGCAGCTCGTCCTCAGCTGATACAGGTCCATCGGGTTGGGCCCATGCCTCCTGCATATGCCATCTGAACTCCACTTCCATAGCCGAGGATCCTGGCGTTGCTCCTTCTCTAGATCACAAGCGGCTAGCATGATACACTCTCTCCTCCAGATCACAAAGATGGAGGAAAGAGGGATTTCATTGGTTCATTGGTCCATATGGGACTGTAGGGGTTGAATGTGTGTTCAATCTTGAAGCCCCTTGGAGCTTGGAATATGACACACACTCAGTGCAGAGTGCAACTTTATTGGTTAAGTATGGTAGTTGCTAAAGGCTTTTAAAGCATTGGGGAGGATCTCATCACTCCATTTGGCCTGAAGTATGACTCGAAAAGGCAATCCTGGAGTTAAGTGAAAATGTAAGAAGGTACACAGAAGGAACCAGAAAGCAAGGATACCCATGTACAACACCAGGTGAGTTTTCCAGCATATTGCTTTACCTAACATACTAAAAAAGCAACACTAGGTATCCTGCACAACCAAAAAAAAAATAGATATATGTTTTCCCCTTTTAACATCCTACCTTGTGCCCAGGACCAGTGTGATTTTTGTCTTCAATATTTTTATTTTAGAAAGTGTAGTATACAGCAGCACTAATACACTTATAATTAATTTAACAAAATATCTTGCACACTATTTGGTATCCTACTAAGATACTAGTCATACATTTTTCTTTTTGTTCTGAGTTTTTGTACGGTGCAAGGTTCTGCTGTGTAGGAATAAATGTAGTGTCTACTAAATAACCCCGATGATCATGCCATTCCAAGAGCTCTGAAAGGCTGGGTGACAAGTCACCAGAGCCTGGCAGACTATCCCAGGGAGAACTCCTAAATATAGCCATGCAGCCATCATCCAGAGCTCGGGAGGGCTGATTTATATATATGGTCAAGGAAAAATAATCAAGTAAGAGAGAAGCTCAAGGGGGAAGGGAAGAGAAGGTTAGCGGAGGAAAGAGAAAAACAGGTGTTCATTGCCAAGTTCCATGTCACCAGCAAATATAAATTTGGATGTGGACTGTGAGGTATTCTTGTTTTGCTTTTTGTTTTGTGCTAACAGAGGGGTATATAAATAGTTGTAGCAGTATTACATTGGCAAATAGGCTTTTGGCATCAAGATGGTTAGATAAACTATTTTGTCCAATTAAACATAGCGTATGCTTTAATGTGGCTCATAAGAAAAAAAACCATACAGACGTGTTAAATAGAAGCTGTGACCAAATGCACCAGTATTGTTAGTGTGTGGCCCAACAAGGAGGAGGACATACTCTGGGACCTTGCGAGAAGCAGTATTACATGTGATGTCTGTATTTCTACAGCATTTCTGGGTAGCACTATCCTGTTTCTCTCTTCTGGAGCAACACAGTTTATTGTGATGGAAGATATTGCTATCTTTTTTTATATTAAAAATTGCTACATATTACCAACTTCTGTTTCTCTGGTCTTATTACGTTTGAGACACAGAAGTTGATGATTGCTACATCAGTGGTCTCTTAGAGCCAAGTCAGTAAGCAGTTGGTCTGCTCAGACAAACGTGAGTGTGTTACCAGGGAGGGGGCAGCTTTACACAACAAAATTAACTATGTGTACCTTTTCTATTTTGTTCCCTACATGTACATACGTTTTCTAATAAAATATTGATAACATTCTTTTTGCCGCTATTTGTATTGGTTTGCATAAACACACATCTGCACAAACACACACGCATCCCCACCCAAAGCTCCAGAATGATGCGTATTAACCGAAAAAGGGGGGTTGAAACCATTTTGCAGAAAATATCTCTTGCCACAATATACTTACAGCCAGTGTTAGCTTTGCCAAGGTTGATTTGGTCTACTGATGGAATGTGCAGAAAGTTCTCTTTACTTTAATATGGTACGCTACAATTTTAAGGATGCATATCAAAGTACTTTCATATGTATACTTAGTTGGTGAGGCTGCCATGGACATTGGACTGTACTTTTAAGCAGCCAGACTTGAAGGGGAAGGGCTCACAACATTTCCACTTTTACTCTACGTTCAACAGACCCCAAAGAAAAAACATGTTAAACACTAGGAGCAGTTAAATTTAATTCTAGGACATTTTATTGCTACAACTGGGCTTTACGCTGCAGTTACTAGCCCCACAATCCCCATCAGACAGCAATACATTTTATTTCATCTTAGGATTTGTATTATCCATTCCTATCAAAGTCGATGCTCAATTATTGTTAACTTGTTGGTTGCATATTGGCCCAGCCTTTGCAAGGGTTGGTGAAGAGAATAAAGAGTCCCCTGGACAGGAAATGAATATTTTTAGTATTGGGCCCTACCAAAGGCTGCCGTTGATCTCGGCTTCTAGAGGTAAACTTTTTTTAACCAAATATCTCACAAAAGAAAAAAAAAATGAAAAAAAAAATATATATATATAGGTAGCTTCCACAGAATACTGTGTTCCATAAATCTATTAACTGATTCTAAGGAATAGTTACCTTTTAAATACCAGTTCCACCAGGGTGAGAATTATGCTTTTGTTAAACAACTAACACTATATGCAGAGATGTAGAACAATTATACAGTCAAAAACCAGGGTGCTTACTGTGAGGTACAGAAACCCCAGTCACATTATAAATAATATTAAAGAACACATGGGAGCATTACTTCATTTATTTGGCCTGACATGCAGCCAAATTCCTTCCCAAATCTGGATAAACTGAAAAGGCAAAACATAGAGCAGAAACTGTAGCCTGATGTATTTCTGTAGACACATAACAGTCATAGTATAACTTCCCCACAAATGTGATCTTAAATCAAGTACTTTACACAAAATCTGTATGTTAGTTTCAACCATAATCCAACATTTCTTCACATTACAAGTTTAAGGAAATGGCGCTTCTATTTTTGTTTGTAGATTTACTTTAACCTGTATAACAAGGCCTCTATGATGAATGCACAGCATGAGATGTAGCTACAAGTCCTTGTGAACAAGCATACTACATCAACTAAAGCTATAGAGTGCTCCTGACAAGGGAGCTGTCAGGACACATCCATCCTGTGAGTAACAATGCAGTATAACAGATATCATGAGAGTTATGGTTAAACAACATAGAACACTACACGTAAAGATATAGAACCAATACATGTTCGAAAAACTGTTTTCTATAGAACCTAAGGAAATATTACAAATGAAAGGTTAGTTGTAGGACGTTTACCGTAAGGTACCATTCAGAGGCACGTACTGGACTACTAATTGGACGGGGTAGAGGAGCCCTCAATAGGGTAAAGGAGGTCTCAGCCAATCAGGAGAAACTTCTCAACTCTCCCCACTGGATGAGAGTTGAGAAGTCTCTACTGATTAGCTGTGTCCCTCCACACAGGGCTCCGTGTAGCCACACAGGGTTCCAGTCAGCACCAGAAACCCACTGTGTGTGTGTGTGATGCGTGTATGTGATGGCCTTTTCTGCTTGCGTGGATGTGCAATGTCTGATAATAGAGGGGGTTAATCATCTGAAACTGTCTGGTAAGGGAGGACGTTAATTAAGACTGCTCATGTCTGGTAATGACTGTGTATATTATAACATACTTCATTAAATCTGAACTCAGTGCAGTTCCCAAGGCTTCCTAATAATTTATATAATAGAAAATGTATTTTATGTGTATGTGATACACACACACATATATATATATATATATAATATATATTATACACCTGTGTGCCATGTGCCATCTCATACACTGCATACTGTCTCCTTGAGATAAAAGGCGTTTCCTTAGCCCCGTGAGGTAGAGGCGTGGGTAGTCTCCTGTGACACTTCGATGATGTCTTTGTGCACAAAGATGGCGCAGACAAGATATTAATTGGTGCACTCAAACAGCTTGATATCTTTGCCCCCAAAAGGCTTGTCTGTGCCATCTTTGTCACCAAAAAAATAAAAGTACCAGAGAAAATCCAGGCGGTGTAGAGGAAAGGTCTCCTGGGGAGGGGTCCCAGACCATTCTGTAAGGGCCCCCAAAACATCTGACATAGGTGGGGGGGCAGCATTCAAATGTATTGAAGCCCATTAGACAAGCTAGGGGGGTAAAAATGGAAAAAGCAAATACACAAATACACACCATAAGACGTTTCTCTCAGAAACAAATAGTACTTTGCAATTAATGGGAAACAGAGAAATAATGTAATTTTGTTATTCAGTATAAAATTAGTAGCACTTTCTCTTTAAGCCGTCTTCTGTCTGGGTCAGCCAGATCTCTGGGACACACAGAGGTGCCAAAATTCAAGTGGTTACAGATTCCACTATCATTTAATACTGTTTGCTGTAGATAAACTGGAGGAAACACTCTAGTCTCATTGGAGAGGGTGACAAGGGGGTTTGCCGTTAGTTTACGTGTTATATGTATACAGTGGCATAAAAATATAAACATACAGGAACCATTTAAAATGTATTAAGATCATAAAAAACATTAGTTGAATAACCAAATCTGCAAAAAGTTTTTATTTGATAATAAATTAGAATAATGAACAAAAGATTACTTCTATTACTTTCATAACAACAATTAAAAGCCTTTCTGAGATGCATTTAATATTGTTGAGTTGCCTTCACTGTTAAAAACACAAAATACTTCATTAACAGCCCTTTTGTTGCTTTAAAAAAATAAATAAAAGATAAAAAATAAATAAATAAAACACGGCTTTATTATCTTTATTAAAGATTTCAAGGCACCAAAAAGTTTTTGGGTTTTTGAAATGATAACTCCTTATACCCCTCTGTCAAGCAATTTTAGCTTCAGAGTAAGTTCTGCATTTTCTCTGTTTGTTCTCTAGCCCTCTTTTAAAGAAAATTAACAGGCGCAGTTCCTGTTGCCTAGGTATAGTAACAATTGTTTAATCCTGAAATATAGAAGGGATTTTACATGTCACTATATTTTATGACGTGAGATGGTGGAAAAAACAAATATCCCCCTGCATTATGATATAAACACAAAACCCATTTAAACACACAAAGAGGAGAGCTAAAACACTAGGAGAAAGAAGTGTTTGTTAAAAAGGCAAACAGATCAAGTTCAAACACAGTCAGCCTCTATATTTGTGCATGATAGTGTACATCATGGTACAGGCATCCAAAACACTGTTAAATAATCTATTCGCGTATCAAGATAATGTACAAGAGATACGTTCCGATTGAGTAAAAAGCTATGCGAAATATAAATAGCATTTTGATTATCTTCTGGTTATAATTTGGAGTCAATTAAACTATTAGGATATGGCCAGCACTGCATGAGTTGGATCATTCACCTCTCCCCACGTGCTCACTTTTGATTTACAGAGGCTCTGCGGTAACAGCTGCATTGCAGATGAATCTTAAAGTGGACACGGCTGTAACTGAGCCTGAGGGACAAGGAGCGGACACGTAGAGGAAGCCCAGTGTTAGCAGGTTAACCAACCCTCACACCTCAGTCTTCATAAGCTGAAAACGCGACAGTCCTTTGCAATCCATTGTGCAATATAAAAGAATAAAAAGGGTGGTGTAAAAGGAATCATGCAGGGTTAAAATGGATGTTAAAATATTTGTGTCAGCAGGCTGTGTAATGTGTATTAGTGTACCATCTGGTGCTCAAACTGTTAAAAGGAAATAATCCCCAATGACAAGCTATGCTAATTACATGCGGCATGGTAAGAAGCATGCCATGTTCCGACCCCGAGATGGAAGTGAGAGCTCTTGTTGAAGCTGTATGCGTTTGATTCTTTTCTATGTGACCTGGTGCTGGCAGATTTGACAATTTGTATTAAAAAAAATCTATTTGTCATTTGTTTCCTCTTTATTAATAATGCAGAAAAAAAATCATATTGCTGTACAGAGCTGGACAAATCTGCGTCATAACCGGAAAAAAAACCAGGACTATAAAAGCAAGGGGTAAGATCAACTGTTATGCGAGCATACAATGTAGCAGTCAAACTCACAATACTTCTACAGTGAGTCTCTCTCTGTAATACCATGGTGCCTATCCAAGTATCACCAGAATTCAAAAGACAAAAGGGGAGAAGTCGATGTTAGATCTGTCTTACAAATGACAAGTTATTTCCATTTACTGCCTGTAGTTGGTTACTCTTCTCTGTATATGATATCTGAACTCATCGTATAATTAAGAATTGTTGAAATGTTGTATACAACCCAAAATACTTCTAGTATTACTCTTTCCATTCGCTATGAAACCAGAAAACAATCAATCACCGTTTAAATGGACATCTTCTTGCATGGAGAAAGCAGAAACTACACAGCAGGGGTTCGGTTTGTGGGCGGAGACTATAAATATAACAAGCAGAGCTCCTCTGCCTGCACTGAAAAGGAGATGCTCCAATTAGAAGCGTCAGGCCTTTGTGGAATGCAGGAAGCCTTTAAAACAGAACTTGCAAGGCCAGGCAAAACCTAAAATCCTTTTAGGCCCCAACATGCACCTCTTTGGCAGCCCTCATACCCAAATGGGATCTGGGCTTTAAGGAATTGTCCCTAACACAAACAGCCAATTAAAAAACTTCACTTTTCACCATTATGTCATAAAAAGCTTGTTTAATTCCGAAAAAAAGATAGATAACAGATCTTATTGTATTGGGTAGCAAATCCCCAGATCATATTTATTTATACTCATATTTGTATACACGCATCACATCATTCTACAAGCAGAGATTTTTGTACGTTACAGATTTTCAGGTTTAGACTTTATAAAATGCAAAGTAGATGGTTAATTTTAAATGATTAAAGAGACCAATCTAATCTAGTTTTTAACTGTACTTTTATTGCAAGTTTTATATATCTCAATAACTCCCTCCAACAGTCTTTACTAAAAGCAAGTAACAAAGTATGCTCTAGTGACGGGAGTAGCCATTCATAAGTATGCTTGTAATATCATCGTCAAAATATATTGGTGTCCATGCAAATTGTACTTCAGTATGCAGTTAACGTAGATGGAGTGCACATAATTAAAGAGTAAATATTTCAGGGGGTTTTTTCTCACTAAAGGGTGTCCCATACACACTTTAAAAATATACCAGCTTCTCATCACAGGATAGCAGCACAAATGTGAATTCCACGTACAAAGGCTTGGGAAAAAAGTCCAAAGTCCCATTGTACAGCACTGGGGAATTTGATGGTGCTACGCTAGTCAAAAATACCATATTGGAAAACATGCATGGGAAGAATGGTTTGACCGAGAAATTTTTATTAAAAAAAATAACACTTCACAATAATATTTACTAAAGTTTTTAACCCTAACAGACTTGTCTACTTTAAAAATAAATCAGTAAGTGTTGAGTGAATCAAATGCCCATATGAGTCAGTAAACAATGATAATCTGTATTTATATAAAGAAATAACAGGCTCCTTTTGCAAACAGCAATTCCGGTACAAAATAGCAAATGTTGACCATCCCTTTGGTTTCCATATTAACTGCTCCACCTTTTAGATCTTTACTCTACTGTCTCTCTTAATAGATCCAGCTTACAAATTTACCTCCACCTAAGTGTACAATGTATTTTAAACACACAAGAAGAAAGGAATATATGACACACCATTCAGTGATACTACTAGCAAAGATATAACCAGAGCCGGCAACAGGATGTCACATGAGCTGGAGAATTTCAACGCGTAACTTTATCTCACAAGGAAACAGGACAGGGGCTGTGGGAGGTCCAGACCTGCTCCTCTACCAAACAGATGCATGCACACTTAAAACAAGTCCGACTGCAAACATTAAACCCAAATTAAGTGATAAAGCCTGCACAGCACGTTCAAGAGTAGAGCCTTTATCTCATTTCATATTTCTATCAAACATTTGTATTGTCAAGTGCTAAACATTTCCCACGGTTTTTCCTGCAGTTTGTGCGAAGGGTTGGTTTACGCAAAACATTTCACTTATTACTAAACAATGGTTTCAACAGCTTATACACTTTTTTTCTATAACAAAAAAGTAAATAGAAAAAAAAAAGAGAACAAGATTTAGCTTTTAAAGTCAAGCTCACGTGGTCGTTACAGAAATGAAAACCCTGCAGTTTTTTTATATCGCTGGCTCAAAAAGCATTTTCAACAATATCCAGGTTTGCCGTTACAATATTTCATAGACATAGGTTTGTTTGTTTTTTCAGGTTATGGATACCTGATCTGAGCTAAAAACTTTCAGAAGAAATCAAACAAAAGCCATAGAGGAACTGAAGAGAAGGCTACTAATAAAGACTGATATTGTTACTATATCTTATACTATATATCAGCCAGTGCATTGCATTAAACATAGAATACTCTAGTAAAATATACATACTATAATATAACTTTCTCTGCTTTGTGGTTTTTCTTTGTAAGAGGAATGCTTTAAGATGTGCCTTTTCAAACTGCATTTAACTTAATGTCCCTTCCCAAACAGCTACAATGTGATTAACGTTGGTGTTCTCTCAACTTTGTTGAATTCAACACATTTGCAACTAGATGTAATATCACAAACTGTTCACCTCTTTCTTATTATTTTAACCTGCAAAATAAAATACATTTTTTGGTCAAAACACTTGTCATAGGAGGTGAGACTAAGGCATGTGGAGTTCTGCAGGACTTATACAAAAGGTTCCCCCTGTTTCCGCCCAATTGACTGGGACTGTGCAACTGGAAACTGCTCTGAAGGAGGATCACTGTATTATCACAAAGTCATGGGACCCAATCACATCACCACACAATGGGACGAAAAAGAGGTATGGGCCCCTCACAATGCTAGGGCCCTGGAATAATGGCAAACCTGATCCACCATTAATTCTTAATAGGTTTTCTGCTTAGCTTCCAAAATGAATGATTTCTGTAAGTGGATCAAAACCTATAAAATGTATGTTCTTGTCCTATTACCTTATCTACCAAAATGAATGGCTCACTGAAGCTCTGCCAGGTGAGCCAAAACAGATCAACCCCTGACGGTGCTTTGAGAAATCCTTGGAAATATTGAGTTCAATAAATGAGTGAAAACGTGTTGTAACTGTGACTTTGCAAACAGTGCTATTTACAGTATATAGGGGGTGGAGGGAGTATCAGGTATTACAGTCTGTTTTGTAATTATACAGTATAATATACACTATAGAATGAATAGAATTCTACCAACCATGTGGTTTGACAAGGTACATGTGACCTGACTGATGTACATGGAGTTCGGCCGCAATACACAAACTTTTCTAGTGTGAATGGTGTAAGTTTTCTTCCTCCAATTATAATGAACGTAATTAAAAGATGTTAATTAGCTCAAGGTTGGATCAGTAACAAACTTTCCAACGAGGGAAGAAATATGCAGAAGGGATTTACCATCAAGATGAAGATGGGTGGGTGTAACATCTGCACAAGGCACAGGTTTGCAAGCAAGGTTGTTCTCCTGAAATTTTACTTTTCAATTTTCAATGCTTTTAATTCTTGGCTATAACAGTAACATTACCATCCAAGTGAGCGTACAGCTACCATGAACACCAGGGCACCAGTTGCATCATTATATAACCAAAAGAGTATGGGGGCAAAACACAGGCCAAAAGGCTGGTGGAATTAATTCAAAGCCAACAGACTAGCCAATGACAAAAATTCAATATAGTGCACATAAAGATCACCATAAGCTAGCTCACTACAGGGGTACAAGATCTGCAACAGGACAAGATAGGCAGGAAAATTAGCAGCATAAGAGACTGATGGCCACTGCACAAGCACAGTTTCTAGCAGAGAAACACTAGGCCACCTGACAGGCAAGGACTTTGTAAATTAGTTGACGTGAGACCAAGAGGCAAGTAAATGCTTGAGTGAGAACCCAATGGCAGCCACCAGTAGGAGACAGGAGAGGTAAGGCCCTAATACACATTTCTGGAACCCACAGATAATGGTTTTAAAAAATTACACACAACAGATAATTAAGGTACAATCTCATCATGAATTTGTCAATGTAATGCAAAGAAAGGGCAGTGCACAATGTACAATAACATTCAATACAACCTTCTGAGTCATGCACTTGGACTTCTTTTTATTCCCAGTTCCATGTATTGCGGTAAGATTGCAGTAAGATTTCTACCTGGTAAACTTGCATTTTGTAAGACTCTTTTACTAGAACCATCTATGCAAAATCCATAAAGTCAAATATTTTTTCCTGCATTCACTTAACTCTTTCTGTGGCTTACTATGCATCTATAAAAAGGAGGACTGCACTGCGGGCAGATGTCACAGATACCTTATTAAAATGATTTTGCAGTAATGAAACAAAATATTGAGTTAAGAAGCACATGCCTCTAGCTGACTCAGCAACCTTAACTGGAGACTCTAATCTAATGAAAGAAATTCTATATCTGTCACCGAACTTTGTCGTTTTCTATGACACTTCCTTTGAGAGATCAATTTGAGATTAAATGAATGGAATACCTTACCTTAAATACTAAATTATGATCCCCACAAAGGCTGAATAAGTAACATTAAGTGGGTGTGTAGAGGCCAAAACATCCATTTGTAAGCCCTTTGTTTAATAAATGCTTACACTAGTCAAGAAGCTGGATACATAAAACGGACACATTAAAAAAATGTGCTGCCACAGATCATGGCTACCATGAGGGTAAAAGATCCCTTACTTTCTAAATAAACCCCCACAACAGTTATACTGATTGGGGAAACAAAAAACTCAAGTAGTTTTAAAAAATAAAAAAGGAACCACCTCAGTTCTCTGACTTACAGTTTTAATACAGGATACAAGGAAACTTTGTGCTCATTGCAGGTGAAACTCACTATAGTGAGCGTCACCTGGCTTACTCAAGAAGACACAGAAATAAAAGATCACATGAGCGTGTCATAGTTTAACAGCATCTAAACCAATCGTCAAACTTGTCATGAACACTGTCAAAGTAATTTTAAAAAAAATCAATTGCCCCTGCAGCCTGCATTATTTTATGAAACCCGACAGGCTTTTAATGAAAAACAACCATTGCATATCATGTTTTTCAAAAGATACTTATGACACCACAAACTTACCAGTCCCCTATTCCCCTTGAGAAGCAAACATGAAAGTAACATAATACAAACCTCAGTTTTTGCCCAAAACTAAAAAAAATGAAGCAGTAGCAACAGTTACAAGAAAAATGCAATGTCTACTTTTGTATATAATGCTTTAAATTATGGGACACTATTCAATACCATTATTTTGCCATTTTGGAAACCTAGATTTTGGAAAGGCTTTCCATAAAAGACATGGCATTTTTTTCCCCACCAAACCAGGAGTTTGCAGGAGAGTTGCAGTTTCAACATCATATTACGTTAAGATATAATAAATCCAGTGAGCTTCACCTACAAAGAGCAGCATGGTCGGTCCCATGTAATGTATGTTTCGTCAATTATATTTATGGATAATTACCTTAATTCAAAAATTATAAAGAGCTTGCTTAACCCTCTTGCAGAAAAAAATCTTGCCAGGGCAGACACTTCTAAGGGCTTGAAATTGGTGTCATAATTATGACAGAGAAGTGTGAAACATGAGCTACAGTAGAGCCAGCTGTTTTTACAAGTTCTAGATATGGATAGGAGAGGGATCCATGGTCCCAGAGCACCTTCTCATCAGTATGTGGGAGGCCAAATCAGAGACAGGCACTCATGAGGGGTAAGCTGATGATTACATGCCCTACTTGATAAAGTCATGAAGAAGTCAATGAATAGAAACCACAACTCTTCTGCTTTATTGAACAAACCCCAATGAATAAGACAACATTCTTTAAAAATGTACATATGTATATATGTCACATATCTGTGAATGAAACATTTCACCAGTACTGCACAAAGCCCTGCAGAGGATTTAACACTACCTTCGAGCAGAGATTAGTGGGTGTTGAATTAAGCATACACAGCCATATGCTCATTCAACTCACAGGGGGACTCCCATGGAAACAACGCACTCACACATACAAGATACAGCATTTGCAGGCGTTTCGAAGAACACGTGTTATATACTATATATCTCACCCTTTTTAAAATTATGAGGTGGTCTTATCACTAACAGAAGGCATGTCCGTGCAAACTGGACCATTCAATGAATTGATCTGCACCAAATGAAAACAGGCATGTCACCCAATGTAATTTTAAAACAGAAGTATGCCTTTTATAATAAAGATTTGATAATTTAAGGGTTGACACTTCACGCTGTACACATCAACAGAAATAACTGACGTTCAAAAGGGAAAGGGAGGTTTATTCAGAGTGTTGGTGTAATACAAACCATGTGTTCTACAGAAGCAGGAAAGGGGAAAACATTTACATATTACCGGAGCGGTCACTGCGCATCCCGGGGTGAGTGTCCAGTGTCGCCGAATGCCTTGTGATCAAGGCATTTCAGCGACACCATTGAAGTTTAGGAAGCGATTGTCTCCTAGACTCTTTTAAAACTGGTGTCCGCCGCCATACAGTGTATGGCGGATGTTGACGCCGCGGGGAGGAGCCAGACATGGTCCCTGATGCCGATTTCAGGGGGTTGCTGAATGCCTCGACATCGAGCCAGGCCAGCCATATTATTGGTCATTAAGTGACCATTTTTGCTTGACGTGCCTGTCCCGTCAATGGAAGTTAAGGGGTTAAAAAAAAGAAAAATTTACAATGGCACCACCAGGTCCCAACAAACACACACACATATATATATATATATATATATATATATATATACATACACACACACTTCTACTAATGTGGAAAATATGTATGTGTTTTATGGAGATGTACACTGTATGAATTAATTATTTTAAAAAGGTGTAATGCGCCCTGGAGTGCATCACAGAGAAAGCACTTTGGAATTAAACTATCTATGGTACAGAGCAACAAAGGCGTGAGGTATTGCTACGGAGAGTTAGAATTAGAATTTACCTTTAAGATTAGAATACAGAAACACAAGATAAGCATGTAAGCATCCCTACCCCAAACCCCCACCACCAGCATCATCACAAACACACGTTTTCACATTGCATCCTTTCCCTAATAGATTATAATCTATTTTTAGGCCTTAAGACATATAAAAAAAGACTTGCCAAAAGGTCACAGAAAGTAAGAACAGGGTCTCCAAAATGATCTTCCCAGTTCACCAACCTTACATTAGGACCGGAGGTGGCGATCTGCCCAGCATTGCACTTGCTGGAAAATGACACCATGTAGAATGCAGGGTATAATTGGGTTTGTAGTTTCAAACTGCAGGTCTCTTATGGATGTTGTAGTACCGTACTAATCCAATAGTGTCAACAGCAGAAAAACAAGCAAAGGGACAGCATATTTTATTTTATTCATGAGGCATGTGGTTAACCTCAATATTTCAAAAGAATAAGGATCTATTACAGTTTAAGTCTTGATGGCAGGAATACATATGTTTGTATGTTTGGTGCTGACCATCTAAATAGACATTTAAGTCAACGTTAATACTTTCATATTGATACATACAATGTAAAGTTTCATAGAATTTCAGGACCTCAGAGGTCTTTTTGTTTGGTTTTTTTTTGTTTTTGTTTTTGTTTTTTTTAAGTGGAATGATTTGGAAGATTATTTTACAACACTTTAAAAGTGAGTGCTCAAAATATTTAACAAGAAAGAAGAGTTTCAAGAAAAATCTACCCAGATTGTGCCTTTACAATGAACCAAATTATGCAGAGAATGCATAGATGTGTAAACAATTCATTTCCAACACCCCAATACACTGCAGATCAAATCATATTTAGACTTGATAAAAAAAAAAGCAATGGGACAAGTCCAGGATTGTGATTTAAAGAAAACATTTTGAGTGCTATCGAAACCAAAAAACATAGTGAGAAATATCTATTGTTTATGCTTGTTTGACTAACACCAAGGCTTAAACAGGAATTCAGAGACTGCCTTTGTACCAACATCAGAAGGTGTTCCGTGATCACCATTTTCCATCAAGCAAAAACAAAACATTCAAAACCGGCACACAACATTGTTTTATTTCCTTTTCACATATAATGAGATTACAATGTACTTTAGAATAGGAGCCTTTAGAATAGGAGCGTAAGACTGGGCCAGTTTTTTGGGGTTTTTTTATACTGTCATGTCATCACACCCTATAAAATTTCACTGTATCGTTATGCCAGCATTCATTAACAGGGTTTCACCACCGCTACTGGGTGGATTCTCTATTTTCTCATCCTCTTACAGGAAACTATTTAGCTGGAGTAAATAAATTAACATGTTCTGCAACATAAACATAAAATATTAGATCTCCTCTTCTCTGTCTGCATATCACTAACCCACTTGGATGCTTCACTGTAAAAACCTTTCAGCCCAAGGACTGTAATAATACACAAGCCAAATCATAGCTTGCTGAAGACCCCTGGTCATCAAGAGGACTTTAAGTTTATCAATTTCTAAAAAAAAAATATGAACTGAAAATATTTCAACTAGAACAGCATCAGTTTGCTACTGCTGGGAAAAAAGGGCCAATACCACTGCTTCTTTAATATCATGTCAAAACAATTTAACACCTAATTGCTGGAATGTTTTGTGATAGAAGTTAAAGGCTGCACAATTCACAGACACGGTTAGTGGCATGAGATTTAAAAAATGTAATTTCATTTTTTGTAATAAAACTGTGGTTAGCCTACCCATCGGAGCAGAAATGTTTATAATCTATGGCCTAAATGTCACCCACTAAGTACTACTACCCTGAATATGTCAGCAAACAGGAACCTCTTCCAGAATTACAAACCCCAGAACTCTGTCATCCACTGGGTAGCGAATCATCATGTCAACTGTAGTGAAGCAACACATAGTCAGGAGCCGGGAAGACATTAATACACATAAAAGTTAGGCACCAAATGTGTTATTTATGGAAGGAAAGGTCTTCTGCTAACTCCATGAGGTAAAGCTCCATCACTAAGTGACTAATACAGCTTTTTCCCTTTTAACTTGGCAGCTGCTTACAGAATAATACTTAACATCTTCTTGATGTACTTGCACAAAAAACGGCATATTACTCTGGTGTGTAATAAAATACACAGCAGTAAAAAAAGGCAACAGTTATGCACGTAGTAGATTAACACTCAGCTGAAGAAACAACGTGGAAAACACTTAATTTGTGATGATAAACCGAATGTTTTAAAGAACAAAGCAAAAGCGTATTAATGTAAGTTTGAACAAATTGTTGCCAGGTGTGATAGATAAGTCTTCCAACTATCACTGGGTCAACGGGGGGTATTTATTATCTAGATTCTGTGAAATTAAAAAAAGGAACTCCATAGTGTGTGATGTAAAAAGGTTTCAGTGACTGTACTTAATTGCTAAACTTACATTAAAAATTCATGGTAAGATATTCATACTTTATAAACCTAACCCCTCCAGCCCCAGGGGTTTTTGGCACCTGAAGCCCAAGAGCAAGTTTGCCATTTTTTTGTTTTTCAGCATGGGAGAAGAGTGGGAAACATGGTTAGGCAGCCCCTACATATATGCTGGTTTTAATACGTTTGTACAATTCCAAACTGAACTCGTCATGCTTACCTCTAGCAGACAGTTTTTTTGTGTTGATAATCTTTGCAGCATACTCCTGGTTGGTAGATTTCTTCACGCATCTTCGTACTACGGAGAAGGCACCCCTTGAAAATAGAGAAAACACATCTGAAAATAGAGATCTTAACGCTCAACCCGTTAAGTCATATGCGTATTTTAGTGGGGTATTTAATAATTTTATCAGGTAGGAATAGCTACCTTTTTATTTTCCATTCAGTATATGTATGTAGACTGCTCTTAACTGCAAAAAAGACTTATCCCTTTAACCCCTTAAGAACCAAGCTGGTTTTTAGGTTTTGTACCCTTTGTGATTAAGGCTGTTTGAACACTTCTGCGGTGCTCATGTTTAGCAGTATTTTTCTCCTCTCCAATTTAGTGTACCCACACATGTATTTTTTCAGAACAAGGACTTTCTTCGGATACTTTGATCATATCTAAATATATAATATATATAATATTATATATAAAAACATACACATATACAGTATCTCACAAAAGTGAGTACACCCCTCATTTTTGTAAATATTTTATTATATATCTTTTCATGTGACGACACTGAAGAAATGACACTCTGCTACAATGTAGAGTAGTGAGTGTACAGCCTGTATAACAGTGTAAATTTGCTGTCCCCTCAAAATAACTACACAAACAGGCATTCATGTCTAAACCTTGGCAACAAAAGTGAGTACACACCTAAGTGGAAATGTCCAAATTGAGCCCAATTAGCCATTCCCCCTCCCAGATGTCATATGGCTCGTTAGTGTTACAAGGTCTCAGGTGTCAATGGGGAGCAGGTGTGTTAAATCTGGTGCGATCGCACTCACACTCTCATACTGGTCATTGGAAGTATAACATGGCACCTCATGGCAAAGAACTCTCTGCTGAAATAAAAAAAAATGTTGCTCTACATAAAGATGGCATTGGCTATAAGAAGATGGCCAAGAGCCTGAAACTGAGCAAGACCATACAGCGGTTTCACAGGACAGGTTCCACTCAGAACAGGCCTCGCCATGGTCGACCAAAGAAGTTGAGTACACGTGCTCAGCGCCATATCCAGAGGTTGTATTTGGATGTTGATGTTATCATGGAGGAGTGGAAGAGGACTCCAGTGGCAGCCTGTGAAGCTCTGGTGAACTCCATGCCCAAGAGGGTTAAGGCGGTGCTAGAAAATAATGGTGGCCACACAAAATTTTGACACTTTGGACCCAATGTGTACTCACTTTTGTTGCCAAGGTTTAGACATTAATTGGGCAATAACTACAAGTAGCGTTTTGTTATTTCAAAACCATTGTTTTCCAAATTTGTCCTATTTCGGGTATCTTTGAAGATCGCCAATGATTTAACCCCATCCAACCATATCTTTTCGAAAACTACACATCCCAAGTTATTTCAAATGCTGGTATTTTAACCTTCCCATCTTTTGCCAAAGTTTGTGGTAGTAATTTTTTTTTTGTACCTTTCACACAAAAAATTGTACTTCTGGTATAGGTCAAAAACATCCAGATATGTGTTCAGCAACATCTCCCAAGAAGGTAAAATGTCACATGTGGGAAGTGTTTTTCAATTTTAACATCTGGTTCTATGGCCTCCATGTCCTAAGTGGGCCATCTTTGATGCCGACTATTTTAATTTATCACATCAAACCGTATATTTTCGAAAACTAGACAACCCTTTCCATATACTAATTTTACCACCAGCTTTTGTCAAAATTTGTGGCATTTTTTAAATCACACAAATTGTACTTCAGGTGTGAGTTTACAGCTTCTGGTATATGTCACTGCCAAACACCTCCCCAATATGCTCAGCAACATATCTTGAAGTGCAGTGATACCACCCATGCATGGGTTTTTGTTGGGTTGTTTGGGGAAGATACAGGGCTAATTTTACCACTTGCTCATAAAAATAAACTTGCAAGGGGAGCCATAGTTGTCAGGAGGTTTTTTTTTGTTTTGTTTTGTTTTTTAAAGGGCGCCGCCATCTTGCGAGTGGCAACATTTCTCACAGTGGCGGTTGTGACCACTGTCCGGAGCGGAATGTTCAGTGTTGCTGAATGCCTCACTGTCATCCACACCATTGAAGCTTAAACTCTTTCAAAACAGGCATCCGCCGTCATACAGTGTATGGAGAAGGTTGACACCACCAGGGAGGAGCTCGACATCGCCCCGGATGCCAATCTGGGTGTTGCCATATGACCTCGACATCAAGGGGTTACAGCCACACAGTTTAAGCAAAGAAAGCAATCATAGATTATATCTACAGAATAGCAGATAGTGTGTAGGATTCATACTTTAAATTGTATACAATTGACATATTAGCAAGCGTTTTCTCTGGGCCTCTAAATGATAAATACAACCGATGTTCATATGATCCATATGCCAACGATCAATCTCACACTGTTGATTTATAATTTTTAGTTCAGAAAGTACCCACCTATCCATGATCATCTGCTATTTGTGAAGTCAGTCCACATGACTTGGAAGCCTGTTTCAGATTGGAACATAGCACCAACTGCGTCACATTTGACACAGAATGTAACAATTTTGTAAGTATCAAATATCTTTTCACATGCCACAAATTATCACAATAATAGAAAAATGTGTCTTTTTTTAGTGTTAATAATAAAGCTTCACATTTGGCATTTCTAATGTCAGCTCAGGCTAGTACATGCATGTAGTGTCCGAAGTGCAGCATATAACACAAGACACATTCCCTGTAAATCACATAGGGAAAACAGGAACTAAGGGAGAACCATGCAAAAACTTTATGTATGTTTCCCTGCTCATCTGCTTAAAGTAGCACCTACTTAGCACACATTGCTAGGTACCTTATGGACTAATATACGACACCTACAGAAAAAGGGAGATTTGCAATGTAAACTATCAAGCATTTTAATATTTCAGATAGCTGATCCCATTGCCACCAGTGGTTATGCAGGAACACTATAAATTCAAAATAACACATTTCCAAATAAAAACAAGTTTAATTACCAGTATTACTCACACATTTCTACTTGATGGGTCTTCCATAAGCCCATATACCAATGCATACACAAGAACAACAGCAGGTTGAAGAATAAAATTATATAAAACAACCTCGTTTTATTGTACCTTTAACTCCTCAGGCGCTGTGAACCCCCTCAATTCAGGCACAGCAACCTGAGTTTCTGGGATTCTCAACTAGAGTTATAAAGAGCCACAGAACAAGGATATCAATAAAAAAATTAACAAGCGGTTCACCATGGCCCTCCAACCTGAATTGTTCCATTACAGCTAGGAAGGCCAGAACTCTTTTAGCTGAACGTTGTAAGATGAGCCTTTCAGAAAAATAAAGGTTAAAGGGGAACCCCAGCCAATATTTTTATTACTCATATGAGATTAACGTACATTTCCACAAGTACTATACCGATTTGTTTTTTTACATTTTACATGTTTGCACAATATATGCTCGTTTGAGCAGGGCCCTCCTCACCTGTTGTCTCTGTTAGTCAATTTGTTATGTTACATACTACTTGTTATGTCTTGTCTACCCATTGTACAGCGCTATGGAATTTGATGGCGCTATATGAAACAATAAATAATAATAAGCAGCTGCACATTAGCATTTGTATGTGTGCTAGTCCTGTCATCTTAGTTGTATCTACTAGACAAGAGACTTGACTTCTTATCATACTAGAAAGTCTGTGTAGGATTCAACTTTATTAGCATTGCCATAAAGAATCAGCTAAGTGAGATTTTTGAGCAAAAAAATTCACCCCAGACATCTCATGATATTTACTGGAACAAAAAATGTCTGTTAACCCACATTACGGTATACAGCACTATTCTTTAGGCTCAAGGGAAAAAAAATATATAAGAAAAAGTACATTTATCCATTGGACCTCCCCTCTAAGCATTTTTTGTACATTTCCCCACTGGTCTACAACACTTCACATCTGAAGCACAAAGTATTTTTCCATTTAACAAAGGACAAAATTGTGCCTGGTTGTATATAGACTTACACACAATCACGTTGTTATAATGTTAGAACACTAAGAATTACAAAAGCGATAGAGGAGATAATTACATCAGAAGTATTTCACACTTATGACACACCCTGTTATGTAGGCATTCATTCACGTTACTAGTAAACACATTTAGAACCCTTATGCTTACCGGATCTGGTGAATTATATTTCTTTAGCCAGTAATAGCAAAGAAAAATACATGACTGTCTCACAAATCAGCCACTACTAGCAAGGTTTGGGGCAGCAACAGAGGTTTAGGGCATTCTCTGCATATGCTAACAATCCTCCTCTCCGCACCATCTTTGAGACAAGCCTAGCAAGGACAGACAATGAAAGCTGAACAAAGGAAAGCAGATAACAAAAACGAGAACAGCTTTGTCAAAAAAAAAAAAAAAAGTCTGCATTGCAGTTAATGTGAATCCATAAGATTGTTCCAAGATGAGGATACACCACAAGCTTTCCGCTAACATGGCCACATTAACCCTTTCTCCAACTGAGTGGCTTGCAAGCCAGTGAAATTCAATTTCCAGATACTTTAACAAAATAAATTAAGATTTCCAGTGAGATGTAAGGTACCACATTACAATGATTTTTTCATCTGCATTGAAGCATGAGTTTGAAGCACTCAACAGCTTTTTGGCTTACAGTTGTTACACAATTTGTGGGAGTTGCTTTTAATGTACACAATCTATGCTTTTTTTCCCCCTTTTCAAGAAAAAACAAAAAAGACCCAAACGCTTCTCAAGCAAGCAATGGACCTGAGCTAAATCATAACTAAATGAATACATTACAGTAATTACAAATCTGCATTTACTTTATTTGAAATTTTAAAGTAACACTTAACATCTAAATGTATCCTACGAGGCGTGGTTCCTTCAGGAGATAAAAGGTCAGGAAAAACTGGTGCGGCTGCCAGAAGTTCTGGAAAAGGTTTTCCCGTCTGCCTGGAGGAAATATTTCAGTAACTAAACTGCCACTCATGCTGCGAATCTGCACTATACTATCAGCTAAAAATCAACTTTATCTCCATGCCCACATTCAGAATGTTGAAAGAAAGCTAGTATCTTTCTGTTGCCTTTATGCAACACGCACATAGTGCACAACCCCTGAGGGATGGAGACTCGTTTCATTTTAACACAACAGCATTTAAATAGGGGGTGGGCAGTGTGTCAAAATTGCTAGGGGAGGGAGATTAAACTATCACGCCCTACAAATGCAGAAACTGCATGCAAGTGAAGAAGGCGTGCTGCAACCATGAAATTATTATCAAGGCAACGATAACGTGCAGTTGCTCAAACGATTCCCCATTTACCGCTCCTTTCATTGCGTATAAAAGCCTGGACATCTGCACCATGATGGATGGCCAAATCTCAGTGTAGGGAAAGCATGGTACAGAACAAATGCCTTTCCCGCTATGTAAATGAGGGTTAGGCAGCTGCAGCTGTTGTCAAACTAAAATCACCATCAGAAAACCAGTCTGGCTGAAAGCTAATGGTTGATCCAACAACTACGGTACTACATGATGACTGGCATAGATGCTCAGCACACCATGGTTGATTTTTTGGGAGAACATCTCTAGGGTTTATTCACTATGCCAGGAGCAGGTAGAAGAGCGTGATGGAGAGTTGTAGTTTCTACTCACTGAATTCTTTACGCATTCTGAGAAGCAAGTACTGCAAGTTTCTCCAGAATTGCTGAGCTGGGCCAGCATTACGCACAATTCAATCGGAGAGGTGAAAAACATCTCACTGATCTGCAGTTTTACGGGCCAGCCAGGTTACTTTTGCAGTAAAAAGTCATTGGAGTTGGGCCTTGATAATGTAATCTGGGAAACCCCAATTCTCCTGTCAACCCTCACACTAGTGAATTCATCTCTTTGTCTATCTGTGTAGATATTTTCCAATCTGTTCCTGCAGGTGCGTGTTCCCTCTGTTCGTATTATTATTGTTTGATATAGCACTATCATAACGGGTAAACAGCACATAAGTAGTAACTATATAACATAATTTTACTTACAGAAACAACTGGTGAAGGAGGGCCCTGCTTAACATCCTCCATTCAGTTATTACATAGATACATAAGCACAAGCTTTGAATCCTGGCTACAATCTCCCACATACTTCTCAGAGGCGCTAAACTAGCGTCACCACCATTATTACCCTGCTGCCAATGGATCAGTTGCCTACATGCCATGTTTGTTCTCTGTCTCTTCAGATTATCGTTGTGACATAGTCTCTGATCACTAGCTCCGCTTTATATCACCACTTTCTGGAAAGCCAGGTGGATACCGAAGGATATCGCTGGTGCAGTATGCCTGCTCCACGTTTTCATGCCCGCTAAGTATTGTGAGGTGCAATTTCTGTCATTATCCCACTGAAACCCAGAGGGCACAGTGCCCTCTTTTAATCCCCGACAGTTGTGTCGGCTACCAGGGTTACATTTAATATCGGGAAGCACAGACAGCATTGCCTAATATTTCATGAATACCTTCCAGGAGTCTGATCTTCCATTCTTTTTTGGAAGCCCAACCATGTTTTACCCCAGTGTAAGGGCAATATATGTCTCCTACTACCCTCATCGTCAACATTACTGTCCTCTCCTGCTGTTGTCTCCTTCCCTTCACAGCTGTCAGGGCAAAGTAAATCCATATCGTTTGCTTAGGCTGTCAAAAATATTACCTGACAGAGCTCCGGGACGATTTTACTCCTTACTCTAACCTGTTGGGAAAATGTTGCTCCCTCACACTGGAAAATAAAACAATTCTACTGCCAAGACAATGTAATCCCGCACTCCCCGAGCGACGGGACGATCCTACCCGCTTTCCTCCGATGCCAAAAAAAAATGCTACTCTTACATCAGCCGATACGTAGTTGCGGTCTTTGTCATGGGTTTCGGGACATTTGATATCCCATGTGCCCGAGACCAAGGATCCTATCCCCCTTTTCCAAGAATTCAGGCATCGATGAACGCATTGGCTTCATTGCCCTTTCCCCACCGGTGCCCGGCCCCAGTTACCACGCACTCCCCGGGTGTCCTTACTTGCCAAGCTCCTCGTACAACTGGTATTCGTCTGTGAAGCGGGTACAAGTAGCGGGGCTAGCCATGTTAATGACGGGAGAGCTTCTTTCGCATCGGGCGGTCTGAGGGCTGTCAGGTCGGAGGCAGCAACCGAGGTGAGCTCTTCTTGGCTTCTTCCTCTCTGTCTCACCCTCCTTCTCCGGGGCGGCTCCCGCTTTCGCTCCTTCCCGTTCCCACCGTCTCCTCCCCCGCTGCCGGGCTCTAATCGCCTCCGTTTGCCTAATGCCCCAGATCTCCCTGTATGACCCTGTCGAGGGGGGCTGCTGTCACTCCTTGGCAGTTCAGAGTCACTGCTGTCCCAAGGCGGAGGGAAGGGAGGAGAGACAGCAGCTTCTCACTACGAGCAACACCGCGAGATTTCCGTGGGACACGCCCCCCTTCCTGCGGACGTCCAACCCGTGGATCAAGAGGGAGGAAGGGAGAGGACGCAGATACAGAGAGGGAGATATGGGTGTTATACGGGAGATTGCGCTGCAGCGTTGGCTGAGATGCAAATAGGAAAGCGTTAGGGGTCTTGGGCAGAACAGACAGCTGGTTACTAATGTAGGTTAATAATTCTAATTCTAAGAGGACTGCAAAAAAAAAAAAAACCTCCTCAAAGTAAAACAAATATTAACCTCTTTATTCCCGCGGGTGCTTTGTATCCAAAAGTATCCAGAGCTTTGTTTTATGTTTTTATGATGTGTTGGTTTAGCTATGATTCCCCCTTTTCACGTTTATTGCACCCCTGCAATTTATACATATTTATTTATACATAAGGGCAGGTAGGGCATTCTTTTGATACCACATTTAGATGCGTAGTCCAACACTTAGTATGAAAAATATATCAAAAATGAAAAAAGTGCCACAGTTTTGTATGAATTTTTTGTATGATATTTGTCACTAAATTAGCCGAGTATGGAAATACCTTATATGTTAGAATTACCATATCTTTGTGTCAAATATAGGGGAAATATTAGGCAACGTACATTGCTGTTTCAAAGTATTTTTTAATTATTATTTTAACATTTAGCTGAGCCAGCCCTTATGGGACCCAAAATAGAGTTTGACAGGAGCAGCACATGGCCTTTTTGTATGTCTGGTTCTGTTGGTATACTGACTGCATCTAGGTATATAAGTATGGTGACTGTGTGTGGGGGTTTCTGTGAATGTCAGTTTGCCTGTTTCTTAGTGTATGTGTCTGTGTGTGTTTGGGTATGTTAGTGTTTGTCAAGGTTCGCTAGTTTGTGTGTTGCTAGTGTCCAGGCCCGGACTGGGACAAAAAAATAGGCCCTTGCATTTAAGACTGAGCTTGTTGGCTATTAGTTATATTTCGGCATGCTCCTGTCACTGTAATCAATTAGCATTACATACATATATACGGTAATAAATGAGTCATAATGTCATGCAATTTATAAAGTGCTATATCTTTAATGAAAGATTCAAAACAGTAACCAATCTTTGACCATTTAGATCAGGGGTGTCCACCATGCAGCCCACGAGACCTCGAGGTGCGGCCTGCGTAAGATGGGCAGCAACGGCAACCGATCTTACGCGGGCCACACCTCGAGCCCTGCTACAATAAGACCCTGCTACTTACCTGTGGGAGGGTCTTTTGTACTGCAGAGGAAGCGGAACCCAGCAGAGTTCACGTGACATCACATGACTCTGCTGCAAGTCCTGCTTCCTCTGTGCAGTACCAGAGAATGCAGAGAGAGGCTGCGCCCCCTGCTGAAGTCTGTGAGCGGCATCGAGGAGCTGCAGTGCAGGTACGGGGGTGGGGAGGGTGCTTGAATGAGTATGTGTGATTGAGGGAATGAATCTGTGAATGAATGAGTATATGAATGTGTGTGTGATAGCATGGATGTGTAGGTGCTGGAACCTAGGCATGATGGGATTCCTATCATGCCAAGTCGGCCAGTACATGCTGAAACCTGGCTAGCTGCACATCACTTACAGCCACCCTGTACCAGCATGTACTGGCTGACTTGGCATGATAGGAGTGTAGCCAGAGGAGCTGCACAGCTTAGCGGAACAGGCCTTGACAGAGCTAGGAGGAGGGCTCCAAGGGTTTCAATGGTTGTGATTGGTAGTAGCTTTTGATGGGTGGGGGTTTTAGTGAGAGATATAAATGGGCGGACAATTAATTGGAGCAACTTACCTGATTTTGTTCCTTGTGAGCATTTCCAGGTTTGGGGTTCTTTTTTCTTTGTTTTGCAGGTCATGGATCCTGAAGTTGGTGCCTTGTTGGAGGGGATCAGAGTGGCAGCGATGGAGAAAGGTGCAGGTTGGCTCCAGGAGCGGCTCGGCCCTCTGCTGGCTGAAGTTGGCGGTGCGGCGAGGGATTCTGCTCATCCTGTGCGGCAAACCAGGCCTCCTCAGAGGCTGAGTCCAGAGGCAACGGGTCGGAGGAGTCGGCGGGAGCTGAGCATGAGCGGAGACAGGACCGTCGGGAGACGGAGGAGTGCAGCAGCGGTGTCGACGGCGGTGCCTGGTGAACGACGGGGGACACGTGGTTCGGCTGTGGAGGATGCAGTGTGGCGGCCGGGTGGAGTGGAGACAGCGGCTGGTGATCAATCCGGGGACGACTGTGGCTCCAGGATGAGCGGTGAGCATGCGGCAGGCCGGGATGGCGCTGTTGGGACGGCGGGGGAAGATGTCGGAGCACGTGGCGAGATGGCGGGAGCGGGCCCGGGTATGCTAAGCAGCGGGCAGCGTGTGGCTGGCCTTGCTAGCGTGGAAGGTGCAGTTGTGAGGAGTGCAGTGGTGGTAGCAGGCCCTGCTGGTCGGAGGGGTGCTGTTGGGTCATCCGGCAGGCTGGCTGAGCGTGATAGGAGTGGTACGGCAGGCTCTCGGACTCGTGGAGGCGCTGTTAGGTCGGAGGAGCAGCAGCGCACAGCTGGGGACAGGGAATCTCGGCGGCTGAGCACGGCCCACGAGGGGTCTGGATGAGGGCGTTCTGGACGCTCGGGTGACAGCTACAGGGGCAGATCACGGTCCAGGGATGCTGGTAGTATTCGGTCCAGGGCTCGATCCAGAGGGAGTCGTCGCTGCCGGAGTGATGGAGACTCGATGTCGGCCCGTAGGAGTGGGGGCGAAGGGTTCAGCAGGTCCAGGTCTCCCAGCAGGAGCCCGCGGAGGGACTCCCATAGGTATCGGCGCAGTCGTTCCCGGAGCAGGGTTGGCAGGAGTTCTCGGTCGGTGGCTGCGAGAGAGGTCTGGCCCAGGTTGTCTTCTTCTTCCCGCAGGAGTGCTGATCCTTCTTCACGGGGGCATGGGAGTCAGCGCGTCTCTCCAGTTCGGAGTTCGGCGGCCGTGCCGGTGACATCTGCAGCAGGCAGCGGTTCCTCGGCCTGTGGTGACTGGCAGCGGTTTGGAGTCGACCCAGAGGCCACCGACGGCATTGGGTCCAGGTGGTGAGTTACCTGCAGAAGCGCGTGCGCAGCATCTGTTGCTTGGCTTGAGAGGTTTGCTTGAATCTTTAGGTCAGGTGAAAGGGCAGGCTCCGCAGGTCGACCAAGTGTGGGCGCCAGGGGCAGGGGTTTCAGGTTTAGGGGTAGTCGCGCCTGCGGTTGCGGTGGTGTCAAGCGGTGGCGACGTGTCGGTGGACGTCGGGGGCGCTGATGTTAGTGAGAGGGCTGAGTTGACGGGTGAGATCCCGGATTCAGCGAAACAGAACGCTTATGTTTCGTTTGCGGGTCCGTTGGGGGCTCATTTGAAAAAAGAGGTTAAGGAGCGGCTTTGGAAAGGGGAGTTTGTTGAGATTTTTTCTTTATTACCGTTGGAGGAATTCCTTGACCTTAAGGAAGAGGATAAGAAGGATAGTAAAAAGGAGGAGGAGGAGAAGCGTAGGAGGTATAGGAAGATTCCCAAGTCATTTGGTAACTGGTTGAGGGCTTTTTGTATACTGGCTAGTGTTTTGGGTGAGAATTGATAAGGTGCTGTGTTCGGTTTCTTATGCATCATTCGACCAGGCGGTCGAGTTGGTTAAGAGGGCTGGACCTGGAGCGCTTATGATGAAGGTGGATGTGGAATCCGCTTTTCGGTTGTTGCCAATTCATCCTGATTGCCACCATTTGTTGGGTTGTTTCTTTGAGGGTAGTTATTTTGTGGATTTGTGTCTGCCGATGGGTTGTTCAATATCATGTTCTTATTTTGAATGGGTGGTTCGGGAGGAGTCTGTTAGTCGTTTTTTGGTTCATTATTTAGACGATTTTCTTTGCGTTGGTCCGGCTGGTTCTGGTGCTTGCCAGTTCTTGTTGCGTACTTTGGAATGGGTGGCCGAGTCGTTTGGGGTTCCGCTGGCGGCGGGTAAGACGGAGGGTCCCGCAACGTGTTTGTGTTTCCTGGGTTTGGAAAGTGATTCGGTAAAGGGGGTGTGTCGGTTGCCGCAGGACAAGTTGGTGGCTTTGCGGCGGGTGGTGCGCGAGGTTCGGGCTTCGCGGAAGGTGGCGTTGCGTGAGTTGCAGTCGCTGATCGGGCGGTTGAATTTCGCGGGCCACGCTATTCCCATGGGCCGGGTTTTTTGTCGGAGTTTGTCTAGGGCTACGGCTGGAGTGCTCACCATTTTGTGAGGGTTACGGCGGCTATGAAAGCTGATCTGGAGGTGTGGGACACGTTCTTGCAGCATTTTAATGGGACAGTGTTTTTCCGTGAGTTGGCTGTTTCTGCTGAGGAATTGGAGTTGTTTACGGACGCTTCTGGTAGCATTGGTTTTGGGGCCTATTTCAATGGTCGGTGGTGTGCGGAACGTTGGCCGGAATCCTGGTCTGGCAGCCCACTGATGCAGAATTTGGCGTTCTTGGAGTTGTTCCCATTGGTGGTGGCACTATCGTTGTGGGGTGACTTGTTGAGGAACAGGAAGGTGGTTTTCTTTTCGGATAACATGGCTGTGGTCCATGCGGTGAATTGGTTGTCTGCGGCCTCGTTACCAGTGGTTCGGTTGTTGCGCAAATTTGTGTTGCGGTGTATGTCGTTGAATGTGGTTTTTAGGGCTAAGCATTTTCCAGGTTTTTTGAATTTGGTTGCTGATTCTTTGTCTCGTTTTCAGTGGGTGCGTTTTCGAGAAGTGGCCCCTGGTGCGAGGGATCTGGGTCAGGACTGTCCGGAGGATCTGTGGCAGATAGGGACCGACTGTTTGCACGTCTTGTGAGGTCTTCTTTGGCTCCCACCACATGGGCAGCGTATGGTAAAGTTTGGGATGCTTGGGGCAAAACCGTGTCATGGGTAGGTGGTGATTCGTCAGAAGTTCAGCGGGTTGATGCTTTATTGTGGTTTTTGTTTCGTTTAATTTCCGAGGGTGCTTCCGCTGCGGTGTTGGACAGGAATATGTCGGCTTTGGCCTTTTTGTTTAAATTTAAGGGGTGGGCTGACTATACGAAACAGTTCTTGGTGAAGCAGGCGCTTCTAGGATTCTAGGAGGCCTTTATCGGTTCAATTGCTGGGTAAGTTGTGGGACGTGCTCTCGGTCATTTGTTACTCGGACTATGAGGTGACGCTGTTTCGGTTAGCGTTTGTGTTAGCCTTTTTTGGGGCCTTTCGGATTGGGGAGTTGGTCAGTGCTAACCGTGCTGGTCAGGGTGGTTTGCAGCGTTCGGATGTGGTGGTGTCGGATGGTCAGGTTTCCATTCGGTTACGGCGTTCTAAGACGGACGTTTTTGGTAAGGGGTGTGATGTAGTTCTGTACCCTCTATATGGGTCGGTTTTGTGTCCGGTTCGGTGTGCTTTGCAATTTTTGGAAGGTCGCCCGGTGTTGGATGGTTCTTTTTTGATGCATGCGGATGGTTCTGCTCTCTCCCGGTTTCAGTTTTTTCGGGTGTTTCGGGATGGGTTGCGACGGTTGGGTTTGGATCCGACTCAGTTCGGGACTCACTCGTTTCGCATCGGTGCTGCTACGGAAGCGGCTCGTTTGGGGTTGGGAGATGAGCTGGTTAAGAAGATTGGGCGCTGGGAATCTGTTCGGTTCAGATCTTATTTGCGTCCGGATCGTTTATTATGATTGCTGACTGATGGTTTGTTGCTGTTCCTTCACTCTCTCCCCTTCAGGTTTGTTGGTGTGGATCATCGGACACTCTTTTGTGTTCTGGGCCAAGAGGAGAGCTGCAGTTCGTGCCAATGGCCTTCAGCTGGGCTTTCCTGCGGACCGGATCAGAGTGATGTGGTTTGGGTATCGGGGATATGCGTGGAAGGGTGTGTGTGGTGAGCTTTGGCGTATGTTGGGGGCGGAGGTTCACCGGATTTTGTATTGCTGCATGCGGGAGGTAATGACTTAGGTCTGGTTCCGCAGCGGGAGTTGGTTTGGCAGATGAAGCAGGATGTTGACCGGCTTCGTGCATTGGTTCCTGGGGTGACGGTGATTTGGTCGGAAATGGGTCCGCGATTCTGTTGGCGTTATGCTAGGGATCAGGTGGCCCTTGCTCGTTGCAGGGGCAAAGTTAATAAGTTGATGTCGACGTTCATTCGTCGGCTTGGTGGTGTGGTGGTTCGGCACCGTGAGTTGGAGTCTCTGGTGCCAGGGTACTTTCGTGGTGATGGGGTTCATCTATCTGATGTGGGGCTAGATTTTTTGAATCTTGGTTTTCATGAAGGTATTGTTCGGGCCCAGTTTCTTAGGGGTGGCGGAGCTCAGACGGCTTGAGGTGTCAAGGTCTGGCTTGTGGCGGGGCTGGATTGGTTAGGTGGGGGGTAGAATGGGGATGTTTTGGTTGGTTATGGTTGTCTGGTTGGTATGGTTGGTTCGTTTTGGTAGGTTTCGAGCTGGTCTGTGGCTCAGAACCTGGGGTGGTAGGGGTATCTCGGTATGCCCCTACTGTTGGTTTGGTGTTAGTGTGCACCTCACTGTGGTAGTGAGGTTTATATGGTATAATTTGGGGGGTCATTGTCTATGTGTTGATATGTGGGGAATGTGTGAAGGTTATATTGTGTTATTTGTTGTGGACAATGACTTATTGTTTGGTATGTTATATATATGTTAATATATATATTTATTCTGTTATGGTTTATAATAAAGCTGTGGACAATTATTTTCCATCATATCTGTGTGGTCTCCATTATTTGGGTTCACAGCGGGGTAAATGTTTGGTGTTTCTTCCCAAGCCCTATCTCAACGATGCACCTGTCATGTGATTGCTAACAGCAATCACAGTCCCATCATGCCTAAGTTCCAGCATTTACTGGTTGGATGTGTAAGTGCTGGAACCTAGGCATGGTGGGAGCAATCACAATCCTATCATGCCAAGTCCGCCAGTACATTCTGAATCCTAGCTAGCTGCCCCCTTGTGTATTGATGCTGCCAGCAATATGGGGTCTGCACATCACTTACAGCCACCCTGTACCAGCATGTACTGGCTGACTTGGCATGATAGGAGAGTAATTGCTAACCGTGAATGTTTTGGTCCAGAATTTTCATTTTGGTGCATCCCTAGAATAAATAGAATTTTTAATTATCCTGAATTTGTAGTCATAAAACTTTCTAGGCCCAGAAATCAGTGAGAGGAAAAGTAAAGATTTTGTGTCATTTACTTTATTTTAATCTGCATATCTTATTAAAGGCCATATTTTCTCACAGTGAAAAATGAGTGCAGCCCACACACCTATACAGTTCTGATGAAGTGGCCCACTGCAGAAAAAACTTGGACACCCCTGATTTAGATGGTACTTAGAAAAAAAAAACTAGTGGCAGTGTGGCACTCCTTGGGCCTTGGCTGGTCGGATCACCCTCACGACGAGTGAGTCTGTCAGTCACAGACTCACAGCACAGCACAGTAGGGGAGAAACTCAGACCACCCAAACTGAATTGCGGCGCTCAGCCAATCCTCTAGGATGAGCAATGTGACTAAAAGTCATCATACACGGGACCCCTGAAGCCCTGAATAGAGTAAATAACACAAAACCTTTACTTTTGCTCTTACTGAATGTTTTGTCCTCTGAAGTGACTACAAATTCAGGAGGGCATTTTATCTCTGGATAAGTAAAAATGAAATAGTTCAATGTATTCCCACAGAAAGTAAAGGGCCAGAAAACAGATGACTAAATACACACCAGGATGCACAGAAACAAAGGTTAGAATACAGCACTCAGTAGTGAGATGGTGCACGAGCCAGGATACCACCAAGTCCTTCAATAAAGGGCAAAACAGCCTGCCTATGGCATCTTTGCCCCCCTTATACATCCATGCTATCACACACACATATTCATTCACTTGTTCACAAATATTTATTCACTAATTCACAGATAATCATTCACTCATTCAGATATTTATTCATACAATCATACTCATTAATCCCCTCATTCAGATACTCATTTACATATACTCATCCACAAACATTCATTCACTCACAGATACTTATTAATTCACTCACTCACTCAATCTCACATACTCCTTCATACAGCCTCCCCCACACCTTACCTGAACTGAAGATGTATGTGCCGCTCACAGACTTCCGCGAACAACCTGTTCTACTGCACAGGGGAAGCATACACGCAGCAGGGTCATATGACATACGTGATGTACGTAACGTGACTCAGTTGGATTCCTGCGTTCCCCTGGCGGTAGAAGAGACACTGTTCGCGCGTATCTGCCAGGTAAGTGGCGGGCCCCTGCCGAATTGATCGTGGGAGTTGCCCCCTAGAGTGGCGGGCCCGGTCGCAGTTCCTGCAGGCTTAAGGGGCAGGTGCCCCTTAAGGACGGACGTCCTGACTGGGCCTATTTTAAGGTAGGAGCCTGGAGCTGCAGCTCCATTAGCCTCTACGTCAATCCGGCTCTGGGCCGCCCGGCCAATGGCCGGTCCAGGCCTGCTAGTGTCTGGGTGTGTTAAAGCGTGTGACTGTGTGTGTCTTAGTAAACTAGTGTGGGCATGTTAATGTGTGTGTCTGGCTGTGCATGTTAGTGTTGTGTGCCTTGTTTCGTCGGTGTAAAAAGTGAGTGTATTAGGACAGGTTTATGTATGTGTATGTGTTAAGTCTGGGTGTGTGCGCTATTGTGCTTGTAACATAATAGACGTGGGCATGATTTTGGAAGGAGGGGCAGCACGTCATTCTTGGACCCAGACAACACAATGGCTTGAGCCAATGCTGACAGTTATTATACTGTTTTGTAACAGTAATATCAAACAAATTAAAGAATAATTTGTCATGCAGAGCCTGTGTTGGGTTAATGCAGGCATTGGAAGCCAGATGTGTTTTATAGCCTGTAGTTCCCTCTCTTAAGCCACACAGGCTGACCCACACCACTTACATACTAGAGCTCTGCCATAAATTCATTCAGGGTTTTTCCGGTGTGGAGTATGCAAGTTTTGTAAAACATGTCATACACAAAATAAAAAACTACCACATTTAAATGTACTATCACTAAAAGAGAATACGAGATCCGTCATTTTATACATTGTAAATTTAAAAATATTATTTATCTTTTAGAATGTAAATGCGGCATCCAATATATTGGCCGCACCTCCAGAGAGTTAAAAATTAGGGGATTGGAACACTTAGGGGGTATTCGAAATAAAAATCCTAGACATTGTTTAAATTGCACAAAATTCTCCCTCGCTGACTTCAAAATGATAGGAATAGATAAAGTATCCCCTCATTGGAGAGGTGGGGATATAAAAGAAATGTTAGCTAAGAGGGAGACAGAGTGGATTTATAAATTTCAAACTTTTAAAAAGGATGGTCTAAACTGGATTTATTAACATATTTATAATATTTATATTATTATTACCTTTTTAGGTTTTATACATTTACACATATCGTCTACCAGTATTTTTAACACATTTTTATCCATATTAATGATATACTATATTTTACATATATATATATTTTTTACATATACATTTATGTATTTTTTATATATAACTTCACATTTTTATAAATACATTTTTATACACATACACCTTTTTTATCCACATAATATATTTTTACTTATTTTTTATATATACACTATTTATACATGTATTTATATATATCTTAAATTGCATTAACACTTATTATATATTCATATTTTCACACCATTTTTATTCAGTATCAATTACATCATTTTTATTATATTTTCTATATATTCACTTTACATTTTTATAAATACATTTTTTATTTACATAATATATTTTTTACACACACACATTTTTTATCAATTATAATACATTTTTTATATTTTTTTACATTATATTTTATATATTTAATTTTTTCTCATTCATTTTTAATTATTACACATTTTTATCCAATTCATCATTGATTTTTAGACCTTCCTTTTTTCCCCTTTCATACCACACTTTTGTCATGTTTCTCCCTTCGAGGTTTTTCCCTTTATGGTACTTCTTCCTCTCTTTTTATCCATATATTTTTCATATATATCTTTTATTTTTACATATATTTACATTTACCTATTGCTTACCTTATTGGTTTTAGAACATATATATATTATGTATAAGTTTTTATTTACATTACACATATATACATTTATCACTTACCTCATCATTCAAAGAATACACATGCACTACTTGTTTGGTCTGAATTTTTTATTGATTATATTTTGTCTTTGTTTTTGTGTATTGTGTCTCTGTATATTCGGTCTGAGGCATCCGAAAATCCGCAATAAAAAAGAGAACGCAGAATTCTCTCCAGCGTTCTCTTAGATGAATTGTATTGGTATTGTCCACGGGATGAATGGAGGTCCGTGCGGAGACGTAACCGCGTCAACACGCGACTACGCGATGAGACGCCGCCAATACGCAGCTACGCTATGACGTGGCAACGAAACTACTAGACGGCACGACGCCCATACACGGCCCCGTTACGGCATGACGACGATTACCCGGAACTCCTTATAAAATGAAGGATTTGACGATGCGGACTAATAGATCATTTGCTGGAATACTTTGACTTTTCTCCTGAAGAAGCCAACGGAGTTTGGCGAAACGCGTTGAGACCTTACTGTATTCGGACCTTTGATCTGTTGGACGTTTTTATTCCGTGTTTTTTGCATAACATATCGGTTATGCCAACTTATCTATACTCAGAAGAATTTTTCCCTTATTCGATGGGCCTCTTTTGCATATTACCTTTGTGAGTGCATCACGTTACTATCACCCATATTTTTATATTTGAACTTATTACACTATTGTATTTTTGTTTTTTTCTTTTACATGTTTATGCGCCCCATTTTGTGATATAAATTCATTCAGGTTCAACCTCAGTGACCAGGCCCGGACTGGGACAAAAAATAGGCCCGGGCATTTAAGCCTGAGCAGCCCATATTTATTTATTTATTGTTAAAGCCCACCATTCATGTACCATCTTTGCATTTAATCATTCACACAAATCATTAACACATTCATTAATGCAGTCTCACAAATCATTCAAGCAATTCATCCACACATTTATTCATTGTCATACGCATTCACACTACCCCCTCTCTTCATCTTATCTGCCCCTTCTCACTATGTTCCCCCTTTTCACTATGTAACCCCCACCTTAAAATAGGCCCAGTCTGGACCGGACTGACTGGTCCTATATGGCCACATTAACGCAGAGCCCCTTAAGCCCGCTGCAACTACCCCCTCCTAACTATCTACCCTCTCCCTCTTTGAAGTTCACTTACCTTTCAGGAGTCCTGCAGTGGGGGTGCAAGGCCTCTGCCTCCCAGCTCTGCCACTGTATGGAACAGTATAGAGTGATGGGAGTTATGATGTACTTTTAGAGCATAATTAGATCATGAAAAAGACTTTGGAAATGGTGCAGCATAACACCCATCACTCTCACACCCTTACCAATCCACACATATACACCAATCCACACACATATACACCAATCCACACACGTATACACCAAGCCACACGTATACACCAAGCCACGTATATACCATACCACATATATACCATACCACATATATACCATACCACA